>JAQNBH010000257.1:0-23928 GCA_028752905.1 Cladorhizidae sp. MBARI D1340-BT2 | reverse complement strand
AAGGCTTACAAGTAGCGAAAATTATTATCTCTTAAAGCATCATCATTTTGTGCCAGATAAAAAATTTGAATTCCCTGTCCACAAATTTGGTGATCATAACCGCAGGTTTCAAAATAGCTGGCTAGATCAACACAATGGCCTCACATTTTGTATTTCAGATGATGGAGGATACTGCAAATTTTGTTCTCTTTTTGCACTGAGTGAATCATCTGCAAGAGTTGGGGGCCCTGGTTCAGCGGCCTTTAAAAATGTTGAAGAGAGCAAAAGAAATATTAAATGAGCATTTTTCTACAAAGTCTAAGCCTAAGGCTTCCTCTAGCCACTCGTACCAATTTGCACTTAGCTATTCTGGATGAGGTTTTGGGGATGCAGGTTTTTGAGGTCCCTCCACTTTAGGGTCCAGTAACTTACCTATAGTTATACTTATACCTATGAAACATATTTTAGTATCAAAAGAGAGCACACAGAGAGACCTATCTTTTGAGCTATATATCAAGTCCATACCATGAAGTTTGCAGAATCTACGGAGCTCTAAAGTTGTAACTACAAGTTTTAAAAAAATGTAAAAAAATGCAAGTGTCTTCCCTGTTCAGAAGTGCTTGAAGGTAGTATTCTATAGTTGTACAGAGATGACCTTCCATCACCAGAGTGCCTGGATTCAGAGCTTCAGTTATGGAAACAAAAATGGAGCGTAAACCTTCAAGCATCACTGTTAGTCAACTCGTCAGAAAAGGCAGTCAACCATGCAGACAAAGATTTCCCCCCCAATATTCTAACTTAATTTTTGCTGATGGGTACTTTGCCAGTGACAAATTGTGAGTGTGAATATTCTATTTGTATGCTAAAGCATATTAAATCACCCTTGCGAAGCACAATGACACAAGAGAGACTCAACGTCACCAAAATATTGTAATTACACCAGAAGTAGTTGTAGATGAATTTGCTAGGCGGCACCCACACGGAATGTTGTTGTGAACATTAATGAACATGCTCTATAAATTATGTAGTTCTCATTACATCATTGAAATGCATTGTAATACTTTTTTTCAAGGGGGGGGGGGTGATGTGGAACATTTCTTGGTGATGTGGGGGAATTTGAGAGGAATTGGCTGATACTGATGGATGAGGTGCGCAGAATTGTAGGGGCAGGACAGTAGCTGGATGAATTTAGAAGAGTGGATAAGGATGGAAAGGTGGCATTGCTTTTGGAAAGGTGTGGAGGGAGGAAGTGATGGAGGAAGTGAGCGAGTGTGTTATGTATTGGGTAGGGAAGTGGTGGCAGAGGAGAAAGGAACTGTTGTATGGCGAGCTGAGGAAATCTTTGGTCTCCTCCCCTCCCTCCCTCCTTGAACAGCGGGACAGTCATAACTATTAGTATTATTAAGTACTATAGACTGTCATCAGTGTTAGCTACTGTAGTCTCACACTATGCTGTAGCCTGTAGTACTGTTATGGTGGCCTTAACGGGCTCAGCAGTATAAAGAGTAAATCATCAACTTGAAATTGTACCTCTGATGTTTCGGACTAGATGCTTAGTCGAAACGTCGAGCACAATTTCGGTTGATTATGAGGTTTGAACTGACAGATCATTGAGAGTTTATCCTAGTGTATTGTTTGATCACATTGTTGCTCTAGTCATTGTCCTGCCCCAAGCATAGCGGCAGGCCTATACTGATTTGATTGACTTGCCGTGATTGTGATATGGAGTAGTAGCCAAGATAATTATTGACCGTAACCATGCCCATTAAACGTATCGATCATTTCCAGTTTAGCAAATGTGTTGCTCAATTGAGGGGGGCTCCATTAAAGACTGGCTAAAAACGTTTTACCACGCAACCAAATACGGCACGTTGCCAATCAACACCCACTTTAGTTATTGGAATGTGGGTTCACTCCAATCACAGCTGTTAGCTTTTTGACAAGCTACAAACCGCTTTTTTTTATTTTTAATGAGTTGTGGGGGGCTGCCAAACAGAGGAGGGTCCAATTTTTGGACTGCCTTGGATGTTTCTGCATGCATCTTCTGACAAAACATGCCTCTAGAGATATTTTATATCTCATTGGAAAGCACATAGAACAGGAGCATAAAATTAACTTGGGCAGTCAAAAGTCAACAACGTTTTTAGCCAGTCTCGAAGTGGAGCCCCCCCCCCCCCCCCCCCCCCGTCCTCACTTAAGTCGGAACGAAACTTCACCATCCATTCCTGTCAGCTATTAACTCTTATAATAGAAACATGGACAGATGGAGTGTAGAAGGTTTACTTGAGCCAAGGAAGCTTTTCTCAATGGTGGATGACGCCAAGAGCTAGAAATGATGGGTAAGAAATAGATTGATTTGATTTTTTTAATGTGTGGCTAGCTAGCTTTCTATGTTAGATAGGCCTAATAAGGCATGGTAGTAAGAGAATTTATCAACTGTCTCAGAGATTTGATGGAATTTGATAGTTTTATCGGATCTGGAAAAGTTTGGTCGGTTGGTAGTAGAGCTAATGCAAAAACATGTCTAGAGATTCCCCATTGCATTATCAGCATTCATCACATGGTGATTTATTATCCAGCTGCAACATGAGTAACAAGCTTGTTTTTATCACACACAACACACACACACACAACACACACACACACAACACATACACACACAACGCGCACACACACCTACACTTCTGCCATGCAGGATGCAGTCATCACCGTTTCCAGTGTGATAGAGCCGAACTGTGCATTCATGGAATGGAAAACTACACACACACATACATACACAACACACACACACACACAAACACACACACGCTGCCAGTGCAGGATGCAGTCGTCATCGTTTCAGGTATGATAAAGCCAAACTGAACTGTGTCCTCACAGTGTGTACAGAGGCCTGCTTGTTATTTTAAGGATTCCCTGTGAAATGAAAATGGATTCATTTTACCATGCAGTTGTTATGATCTAAAATCTTCACTATAGTTTGTATAAGTATATATGCTGTTGCTTCTGCCATCTGAATTTCAAAAGCAGCATATCTATCAAGACTACATTCTGCTGACACTGAAACATTTTGGAAATTGATTAAGTCACTCTCCAAATGTGAGTCAACCATGCCTTCACTTTATTGCAATGATGTGCTCTTCTCCTCAGATGAAGACAAAGCCCAGTTACTTAACAGCCCTTTCACAATAACTTCAACCATTCCCCCAACCTTGATGTCTACTGAAAATCCATCCACCTTGTTATTGAGAGATCATCCAAGTTGAGGATTAAAAATATCCAGGAGTCACTGTGTCCAACAACCTCTCATGGTTCTATTACATATGAACATCTGCAATGAAAGCAGGAGGATTATTGGAATGATTTACTGTAAAATTCTACACTCACTCACAATCGAACTCTCCTGAGCAGTTACACTGCGGAAGGTAGCACGTCCCCATCTTGAGTATGCTTGTACCATTTGGGATCCCCACCTCCAAAAAGATGAGAAATTAGAACGAGCACTGAAGTTTGCATTGAGAGTTGATTGGAACAGTGTTTATGAGGGTCTATTGATTTTTGCAGATATTACTTCTCTCTTCATCAGGCGACAAATGCTGAAACTCGATCTTGTCTAAAACTTTGCTATTTGTGACACACTTCCTGTCTCGAATCATTATTTTCAAATGGAATTCGTTCCACATCAATAACTCATCTCTAGTTCAAACTTTTGCGCATACAACATCACATGCAAACTTGTTCTTCCCATCAGCTATTCATATATGGAACTCACTTCCTTCAGACATTTGTGGAAAATCTTCTTTTCCCTCATTCAAAAGGTCATTAGTTATATAGGCACGTGTACTATATATGTAATCACTACTCAAAGGTTTCTGTTATTGTTCTTTGTGTTGCTAATGTACTACTACTCTAGATTGGTTGCTGGACCTGTACTAGCTGGTATTTGTTATTTTCATGTATCCATTACAAATATTTAAAAATCATTTTTTTAAAGGGCATAATTATTTCTGTCCAATTTCAGATAACATATCAGTACAATGCATATTCATACCTGTGGCTTCTAGAATAAACCCACTGCTATTGAACCATAAGCAGTGCCATTCTCACTTGCCTTGCAGCCAGTTTTCTTTCCTCTAAGTAAGACTCTGTTATCTTGTTTGGTCTCTTTCTGATTTAAATAAATTTAAGACAAGTGCCATGTTCCTGTATTTTATGGGTGAACGTATGGTGAATGCAAAGACAGATAGATGGTACAACATAGATATGCCATGTGTGGCAATATCAAGTTTTCCGTCCAACTCGCCGGTGAGGGCTTGCTTCGCTCGACAAATGAGATGGACAGTCAAGTAATTTATCTTGAAGAGTCTAAAGAGGGGAAAAGCAGCTGGAATACTCAATGAGATGGTGATGGAGGGGGGGGGGGGGGGGGGGGGGATGGTAGAAGTATTAGTGGAATTGCTGAACATGGTGCTGAGGAGGGAATGCTGTCCGGATGGTTGGATGAGGAGTTTGTTGGTACCACTCGACCAAGTCGGTGATGCAGAAGTGATTGGGGGATATCATTGGGGAGTTCTGTACTGAAGGATTTTACTAGTTGATGGCAGAGAGGTTAGGGAAGTTTTGTTGACAAGCTGAGGCACAGGGAGATTTCAGGAGGAAGAGGAGATGTGCAGACCAGCGGTTTGTCCTAAGGGGTATATATATGAGAGATTTGGAAAAGGGAGAAGGGATCATCTTTTCTAGACATCAGTAAGGCTTACGACAGAGTGTGGAGGGATGGTTTGTGGTATATAATGAGACATGCAGGAGGGAGGAGAAATTTGTAGGAATGTTTGAAGGCTTACAATAGGGTGGAAGATTGGATAGTATCGGACGGAGGTCAGTCGAAGTGGTTTGGGATAGAGAGGAGACTTAGCAGGGTTGTCCTTTGTCACCAACATTATTCACATATATATGTGTCAGGAATGGTAAGAGGGAGCTGAGCTGGATTGAAGGTGGATAGTACATGGTATGGTGCATTGCTCTATGCTGATGATATTGTGCTTTTGGCAGACACAGGAGTGGAATTGCAAGAGATGTTTGACTATGTGATAAGAGGGAAGTTGAGAAGAAGAGTAAGATAACGTCACTGGGAAAGGGAGAAGTAGTGCGAACTTCTCTGCCATTACCAAGGAGTACACCTCATTTAATTAATAGAACATTAACTTAAGAATATGTACGTCATTACAGCACAAGTCATCTTGCCTCATTTACTGTCATTTACTGACATTATAATTTATTTTTGTACGGCACTGGGGTGCGATGGTCCCAAAGGATTTTGAAGATTAAGTTATTCCTAGAATATATCCATTGTCCCTCAATGGTGCCTGAATAGTCTTGGTTTTTTGTTGTTGCTGTTTTTCAGAAGTAAACATGGCCACTTCAATCCCACCAAATGCAGTGGCAGACACAGGATTTTCTAAGGGAAGAGTCACTGAGCACTTGCTGGCTGTAGAAGCACTTCTTCTGTCAGCTGTGTAATCTTGGTTGTGTTTATCTCTACCAGCACAGCATTTTACAGGTTCTTTGTAATTCTGTAGCTAAGCAAGGTGGGGACACACACACACACACAGATCTGCTCCTGAATGGGAAGAGCCCACTTGTACTAGGCAGCTATACTCTAGCATGTGCTGGAAGTATAACAGAGAGTTGAAAATATCCTACCCAGCAGGGATCTCCTACTGGCTAATTAAGCAAAGGAAAAATCTAAGCAGCAATAAGCAGTGTTGCACTACTAATGAACTCAACAAGGCCAAAATCTAGACCCAGAAGACAGTACACTCTGACAGAGATAGGTGAAGGCTAGAGCATGTAGCAGAAATGTCGAGAGAGTAAATTTCAAGTTGATTTTTGAGAAGGTCATTGTAAGTCAACTGAGAGTTCCTTGAGAGTTCTCGAGTCTCATTGAATTGAGATGAATTGCTGCAACGCTTTAGAACATCTGGTAGTACAATTGTTTTAATAGACTTTGGCTGTTTGCAGGGATAAGTATGATAGAGAGATAAATGATCCTTGACAAATTTTACTGGCTACCGATTTACTACCTTGAAGGATTAAAATGTACTATTTGGAGCAATTAGGTTTGTCAAAGTAAGTTTTAGCTAAGGTGATCAATTAATTTACTTCAGGTGGTTAATAATGGGGGGATTCACTTCCCAAGATTGCCTGAGTCCTCTGTCACACACACTTGGAAGCAACTGCTTTTGCCTCATTCAGAATGTACTCCTCTACCATCGCTCTGATTTTCTTATGGGGATGTTTTGACTGCAGCCACTTCACTCTCCTCTTGCACACTGACACCCATTGCCTCACTCCACATTCACACATCACACTCACTTCCACTTTTACTTTGATGAACTGGTCATAATGTTCAGTGGGTGTCCTCGCTTATTGGCTTTTTCCTTTGACCACAATGCATAGGTACTTTATTGTGCAATGGCTGTGGCATTTTAAGCTCTACCAATGAGTTTTATGGAAACCTGCAGCTTTTATAGAGTCTTTCCTTGGCATATGTCAGTGGGCTATTGCTGATTCTAAGGAGCTTTTGCAATTGATCAGCTGCAGAGTACTGGGTGGATATTTTGAGTATGTCTTTCCATAATTGTGGGTGAATTTGGTAACATTGATTGAGGCTGGTAGTGACGCAAGTACAGACAATTGATGTGCAAAGAAACCTAGAGTTCCAACTCTGCTCTTGCAAAGATTATTATTAGCTGGAAGAATGATCTCTCATCTTGGCACATGGATATATAGTAGCTACCGTGTAAATACTTCCCCCTCTTCCACCCAACAAGGGATAGTTTACTACATGCGTATATACATAAGAACCTCTAACTCTAGTTACAGTTAACATGAAGAGAGCACATCTTAGTAAGCACGATTTAGAGCATTAATAAGTGGATAGCATGACATGCTTTGAGAATTGCAATAGCGGAGCACTATCACAATGGTGAACAAAATCCCGACAGGATACAAATTTGCCAAGGTTAACTCATTAAGAAAACTCCAATTATGGTGGCTCATGGCCCTATGCCAGAAGTTGTGTTCCCACTAGCAAATCCCTTACCATAAAGGAGGCTCTAAATAGGAGAGTTGCTTTCCTCTCATTCTGGTTTGTTCCTCACAATTTGTGCAAAGTAATAGGCAGTGAGTGATGTGAATATTTTTCATATATTGCATGAGCATTGATAAAGGTGCATAACAGTGATTGTGTCATAGCTCCCAGTGGAGTGCTGTTGAAGGTACAATGAGTACAAATGAGTCGTACCCATCCATTCATTTTCAGTGTTGGATTGTGATGATGGCAAACATCCTGACGGTGCAACAGTTGTGCCTTGGAGGAATGGGAAGGTTCTGGTTTGGGATGCCACATGTTCAGACATATTTGCTCCCTCTTACGTGGATTTGAGGTCTGGAGATACCAGAACAGTTGCCAACAGAGCCGAATTCCTGAAGAAACAGAAGTACCATTCAATCAGCATCTAGTTGAAACATCGAGTGAATAAAAATTGAATTGAGAAGGTGATTTTAATGTTAATATGTCAACTGATAGTTCATTGAGACTTGCTATTTTGTTCCTAGGCTTCGATACCACGGGTGTATTTGGTGACGAGGCCATGTCCTTTATTAAGGAGTTGGGCAGGAGAATTAAGGAGGAGACTAGTGAGGCTAAGGCCTGTCGGTAGCAACAGTGTGGAAACGCTGCTGCTGTGCTGGGAACTCTTGCATGTGCTTATTTTGATATTCTGTGCTAACTTAATTATTTTCGTTGTTGTCATATATAGTTTTGTCATATATAGTTAATATAATAAATATGTAATAAAATGAATGTATTTATTTTAGTTATTATTTTTGTTATAATAATAATAAGAATAATAAGAATAAGAATAATAATAATAATAATAATAATAATAATAATAATAATAATAATAATAATAATAATAATAATAATAATTAATAATAATAATAATAATAATAATAATAATAATAATAATAATAATAATAATAATAATAATAATAATAATAATAATAATAATAATAATAATAATAATAATAATAATAATAATAATAATAATAATAATAATAATAATAATAATAATAATAATAATAATAATAATAATAATAATAATAATAATAATAATAATAATAATAATAATAATAATAATAATAATAATAATAAAATAATAATAATAATAATAATAATAATAATAATAATAATAATAATAATAATAATAATAATAATAATAATAATAATAATAATAATAATAACTTAATTTAGGTTATACTTAATTAGGTGTGAATGACTCTGATATTGCCTGTTTATCGTTATCATTATAGTATTTAATATTTAAATTATCACTTTATTTTAAAAATAATAATAATAATAATAATAATAATAATAATACTAATTTAATAATAACAATGATATCAACCCTTTACCAAAGACCACATGGTGGTTTGTTAGCCTAGTCTTTCGGTCTATTCCTAGCCAGCTAGTAGGTTTGCCAGGAATAGCACAGTATCTTCATCCTTTAGGTTACCTAGTGCCCGAATAGCAGCCCCTGAAAGTTGTCGGGTTAAGGTTACTAGTTGTATAGTGGGCTCTATATGGAAATTCGTCCATTTATTTAGCTTGATCTTGCTTGATTGACCACCATGCCGTCGGTAGCATCACGCTGTGCAAGCCAGGTGGATGTAAGTTTAAATGCTGTTGGAAGTCATCCTCCCTCCCAGTCCATCTCCGTTCCCCCTTCTCGTGCCCAGTGTCCTGTGTGCGATCGATGGATGCCAGTAAATGGGTCTGGTTTGCTCAGGACTCATGGTCAAGTGGGAAACCGTTGCTCAGGCTCTCATTCTTCCCCAGAGGATTCCTCTAGCAGTGATGAGCAGGTTGCGGATCATGTTACACCATCGTTTGGTCTCCCACTTCCATCATCAGTGAGATTTCTCAAGAGACTTCCAAGGGCATCGAGATATTCAGCCGCCACAAAGCTAGCTGATATTCTGGAGGGAGTTTCCTTGTCAAATGACGAGTTCAAGTGGGACCGCCTTTTCAGGTATCCATCTAGATGTCTTCGTGTTCCAAATAAAAATGGGTGTGAAAGGAGTTTAGCTACCCGTGTTAACCAGCTAATCCAGTCCGAGTCAGACCCCCTCCCCCCATCCAGCCCACCTCACAATATTAGGTCTTCCAAACCTGATCCTATTCACTCTCTATCTAAACGAGTTGCTTCCAAGCTCGATGAGGGTGATTTTAAGGGAGCTGTACGCATTGCCAGTTCTGTTGATTCCTTTGCAGATTTTAATTCAGAGACACTGGCATCCTTACGGGAAAAACATCCTCAGCCCCACCCTGACTCTTGTTATACCCCCTGCCCCAGTGCCTGATAGTGATTACTCGTTTGAAATATCCCACTCTGAGATAGCCAAAGCTATTCGCTCCTTCCCATGTGGATCTGCAGGAGGGCCAGATGGTCTACGCCCTCAACACCTGAAGGACATGGTTAGTTCATCAGCAGGTAACGGTGGCACCAAGCTCCTAGCCGCCCTTTCAGCATTTGTCAATTTGGTCTTGTCAGGAGTAACTCCTTCTGCTGTTCGTCCCCTATTTTTCAGCGGTACTTTGATAGCCCTGAACAAGAAGGATGGTGGTGTGAGACCTATAGCTATTGGCTGTACGCTGAGACGTTTGGTGGCAAAGTGCGCTGGCAGTCGTTTGAAGCAGTCAATGAGTGCCGTTTTGTCACCTCGGCAACTGGGGTTTGGGATTCGTCATGGTGCTGAGGCTGTGGCTCACTCTGCTCGTATTTTCCTGCAGAACTTACAGCCAGGTCAGGTTTTGTTGAAGCTGGATTTCCGCAATGCCTTCAATTCAATTCGCCGTGATAAAATGTTAGCTGCAGTGGAGGAGTTGGCCCCATATTTACTCCCATTTGTCCATTCAGCCTATGCCTCTCCTTCTTCTCTCTTCTTTGGGAATGAGTCCATCCTGTCTTCTGAGGGAGTTCAACAGGGCGACCCCCTGGGCCCCCTTTTATTCTGTCTCACCATCCACAGAATTACACTTCAGTTGATCTCCGAGTTTAACGTGTTCTATCTGGATGATGGTACTCTCGGAGGTAGTTTGAGCGAAGTGCTCCAGGATCTGGATGTGGTTGAGTCTGCAGCTCAGGAGGTGGGTTTGCAACTGAACCGGGACAAGTGTGAGCTCATTTTCACCGACCCAGCAACATTGGGGGAGGCTCTTTGTGCTGTTCCAGGGCTCAGGGTAGTCAATCCGGAGGTGGCCACTCTTTTGGGGTCCCCTATCGGTGGTAATGCTGGTATTGAAGCAATGATCAATGCCAAGATCGATTCCTTGAGGTTTATGGGCAGCAGACTCAGACACCTTCACGCCCACGATGCCTTCTGTCTCCTTCGCCACGCCTTCTCGATTCCAAAGCTCTTATATTCCTTGAGAACCACCCCTTGTTTCCTTTCACCCACACTCCATGATTTTGATTCATTGCAATGCTCCATCGTGAGTGTGATCTCCAACATTCCTCTTGATGTCAATGACCCAGCTTGGGCTCAGGCTTCTCTCCCAGTCAGTTTTGGTGGTCTTGGGATCAGAAGTGCCGTTATGCTTGCTTCTTCTGCCTTTTTGGCATCAGCAAACGGTGCTTTCGATCTTATTCATCAGATCCTTCCTACTAGTCTTCATTTTAATTACAGTGATTGTGACTCAGCTTTGGAAGTTTGGAGCCTTGGTCACAATAACCTTCCTCCCGATAACACCAGCTGTTCGCAACAAAAGGCTTGGGACAATCCTCACGTGAAGATGGCGTATGCTTCCCTTTTAGATTCTGCAGTGGATTTAACATCTCGTGCGAGGCTTCAGGCTGCAGCTTGCAAGGAGTCTGGAGCATGGATTCACGCCCTTCCCATGTCCTCACTTGGGCTTCGTATGGATGATGATGTCATCAGGGTTGCTATGGGTTTACGCCTAGGGTTACCCATCTGTCACCGTCACTCATGCCATTTGTGTGGTATTAATGTTGACAAGTACGGCACACACGGCCTCAGTTGTAAGTATAGCCAAGGGCGTCATTCCAGACACGGGGAAGTGAATGAGATCATCCGGCGGTCCTTGGCAGCCATCAAGGTTCCCTCGCACCGGGCTTGTCACGTTCTGATGGTAAGTGTCCGGATGGGGCTTCCGTCATTCCCTGGAAGAATGGGCGTATTTTGGTATGGGACGCTACAATTGTAGACACCTTCGCTCCCTCCTACGCCTCCTTGTCTTCTGATGGCCCTGGCTCGGTGGCAAGCAATGCCGAATACATGTACCGTAAGAGGATTAAATACTCCTCTTTGGCTGTCTCCCATTTTTTTGTGCCAATTGGGATCGAGACGGCTGGTTCATTTGGCAAGTCTGCATGTCTTTTCTTTTCAGATTTGGGTAACCGTCTCAAACGGGAAACGGATGATCCCCGCTCCTCCTTTTTCCTTTCCCAGCGGATTGCAGTAGCCGTGCAGCGAGGTAGCTAATACTGCAGCTGTGCTGGGCACCAGCTTTAGTTGTAATGACGATTATTTTTATAAGTAGTCTATTAAGATATTTTGTTTTAATGTTTGTTTGTTAATGTTTGTTTGTTATTCTGTTTATTGGACATTGTATTAAATATTGTATTATTTCATAGTAGCATAGATCAGTTTTATGGACTCCACAAAATCATTAATCATGGATATGATTATAATGATAAAAATAATGATAATAAAAAATAAAAAATAAAAATTATAATAAAAATAAATAAATATATAAATACATAATAAATAACAAAATAAAATAATAAATACAATAAAGTAATACATAAATTTTTACCAAAAAAAATTAAATTAAAAAATATATATAAACAAAAATTATAATAAAATAACAAAAAAAACAATAATAATAATAGTAATGTAGTAATCATCAATAAAATTAATATAATAAAAAAATGAATGAAATATGCAAAATAATAAACATAATAAAAATAACAAAAAAAAATTAAAATAAAAAATAAAAAATAAGTAGCTAATAATTATGGTGATCGTGGCTTCAATAAGGCTCTTGAGAGTGTAGCTCCCCAGCATCCAGGTAAGTCCATCCAGGTAAGTCCATTCCACAGTCTCGATGGAACCGCTCACACTTTGGTGCTAGGCTGATGTGCAATGCCTCCTTCACTAACAGTTCCCTCGGTCTTCTGGCCTGGTCCAAGACGGTGGCTTCCTCCCACAAAATAGGATGTCTATTATCCCATGCATGTTCAGCAATCAAGACCATACTTTCTACAGGCGTCTTGATGTTTTTTAACTCTGGTTGTGGTCTTCTCTATGCAATATTTCCCACAGCTACAAGGGATGTGGTACACAACACATGAGTGCATATTAGCTGGTAAAACTCCTTCACTCTGCTCAGTTGTGTCCTCAGAGCTCTTCCCCATCTGAAAATGACTGATGTTGAACTTCCTGCAGACCCTCCTGATGTCCACTCATCTGCATAAAGAATCAATAGGATCCTTCTTATTTAAACCCTTCATTGCCTGTATCAGTGTACTTTTTACCCTTCTGCATTTAGATCTATCTGCAGACAAAAGGTTGATTGCGGATAACCGTCTCTATAAAGACCTTATTAAAATGATGTTCTTCCTTCCAAAGGTCCTCCTTCTCAGTCTCTACTCTCCTTGCTCTATCATACAAGCTCTTTACCATGCCTCAGCTGACATGATAGGAAATCAAGGTACCAGTTGGTGTGCGTGAGTTTTCTGTAAATGGTTGTAGTTAGCCTTCCACCTTCCTGTGTGAAATATTCTGTCTACTATGATATATGTTATATGTAGAAATACCATCGCTGCTGCTGGAGGTCTGTACTAAGACAAGACTAAGCAAATATATAACCTTTAGGTTGTCTATATACACAGTACATATCTAAGTAACCTTTAGCTTGTCTATATACACACACCACATATCTAAGTAACCTTTAGCTTATCTATATATACACCACATATCTAAGTAACCTTTAGCTTGTCTATATATATACACCATAGTCATTATTACAGCCCGTATTGTTCACATCCGGGCTCATGACTGGGAGATAAAGGTCACAGATGCTTGCAATCTGATGTAATCTTTCTAGACTTCTCTAAGGCATTTGACAGTGTTCCCCACAATGAACTCCTGTACAAGCTCAGATGCATGGGTGTGTGTGGTGATTTATGGTTGTGGTTTCAGGGATATCTGATTGGGAGACAGCAATGTGTATGTCTGGGGAGTAGCCGCTCTGACTGTTACCTGGGGTCCCCCAGGGCAGTATTTTGGGCCCTCTTCTGTTTTTGGTCTATATTAATGACCTTCCACCATCCCCTCTTACCTCCCAACTACTATTATACGCTGACAACGCAAAGTGTGTGAAACACATCAAGAGTGTATCAGACCACCTACTACTACAAGATGGCCTAGACAGTATGGGGGAGTGGAGCAGGAAGTAGAAACTGACCTTCAAAGTGGGAAAGTGTGTACACCTGCGATTCAGCTCAAAGGATAACATTATGAATACAACTTACATCCTCAATGAACATCCGATACGCACCCAGCTGCTACACTGCTCACAGGTATGGAGACCTCACTTTATAAAGGACATAATTAAATTAGAAAAGATTCAGAGGAGAGCCACGAAGTATATACTCAATGATTATACATCGGATTACAAGTCAAGGTTAATGGCACTGAAGATTCTCCTGCTCATGGGGGAGTATGAACTTAACGACATCGTCTTCTGTGTTAGGAACCTGAAGTCCCCTGCAAGCCATTTCGACATCAGAGACTACATATCATTTAGAACAAATGGAACCAGGTCAGCCACATACATAAAAATGTGCCACAAACGTTCCATATCTTCAAAAGCTCATTTCTCTTACTTCAACCGTTTGCCAAGACTATGGAACACCATCCCACAGATTGACTTGGAAAAATCCTCGGCCATCATCAGAGAGAAAGTCAAAGAAAAGTTGTGGAACCATTTCCTGAACACATTTGACCCCTCTTCTCCATGTACCTATCATTTACAGTGTCCTTGTGCCTCTTGCTCACCCCCCATAAGTTTTTGATTTTTGTTTAAATTCTTGCCCCACCCATAGCTACTACAAGTTATTATTTTTTTTACCATGCATGTTCAAGGCAGTCAGTGCACCGGCCTGGCTGACCATCAGTACTCACACTCACATATGCAACTGTACATCTCCCTCTGCAAAATTTATGATATATACTGAGAAGCAATAAATAATAAATAAAATAAAAAAATAATAATAATAAAATCCCAAATCGGAAACTAGCTAGTCGCGCAGTAGTAATCAACTAGAAGCAGAAATGGCAAGCCTTTGTTTGTAGCTGATTTTACCATCATTGGAATTCAACCCAACAGCAGGTGTTCGTGCTCGATGGCTATATACGTAAATACCTGCGCCCTTGAATTTAAGAAAGCGTACGATACCCTAAACACTTTAGACCTCGGTATCATTTTGATTTGCATTGCTGGTTGTGCTGGAGTTGCAAACTGGCTCGCGTATCCACTGTGCAAAAAAAAAAAAAAGACGCTGCGCAGGGGTAGATCCAGGGGGGGGGGGGGATTGTGGGAGTTGCAAACCGCCCTTAAGAAAACATTTTTGTTAGTCAAATATCAAAGACATAATTTACACTCTACGTCTAGGTATATAGGACATGACATGTTAAAATTTACACTGACTCTGTTGCAGCTGTTGTCACAGTGAGTGGAGCTTTTGTACATGAAAATGTCAAGCAAGAAGGATTCAAAAGGCCCGACTGCCATGTTAAAAAGGTAACCAGTTTAGTAACAATTTATATATAGGATGGATAACTTCAACCTATAGGTCTGCTGAATCCAACGCTGTGGAAAAGCCACCACCAAAGAAAACATGCCCTGCAGTGTTTATACCACAAGGAACTTTGGTCCAGGTAGTAGTGTTAGTGATGCTATTAGCAATGATCATCTATCAAGTGATCCAGACACCCCGATCACTTCAAGTGAAGTTCTTAGCAGTAATCTATCCAGAGATCCAACAACAACCACTTCAAGCAGTGAAGCTATTGACTTGGCAATGATCACAGTAGCATGGCAAAACCTAGTGCTTTCAGCATACCAAAACCCTAAACCAAGGCCCTAGGAAAAGATTGGTATTCTTATTTGTCATGAGCAGAGCTCTATGCGTCACACTGCAAAACGGGCAGACCTTTTCAGGCATAATTATTGCAGTCCTGTAAGGAGAGTAGATAGCAGGCTTCTGAAACAACAAGAAAAACATGCAGAGAAAAACAGAAATTCTTCGCCAAATAGTATACAGTGTCGAGTTTTTAGCTAGGACTTACCTTTTAGAGGTCATAGGGAAGACAAAGTTGATTTTTCAGATTGCTCTGTTAATTAATAGGGGAAACTTTGTAGCCACATTGCAACTCCTTAGAAAAGATAATGCTACTCTACAAGAGCATCAAGTATACAAGCAAAACTATACAAAATGACATTATTCATGTGTAAATTGCGTGAAAAGTTAACCAATGAACTGAAAGCAAACAACTTACCTTTTACCATCATAGCAGATGAAGTAACTGACCCTCATGCAAATCAGGAGATCCTTTCTGTGTGTGTTCGGTTTGTTGATCTAACGACTCCACAAAGAAGTACCCATTAATGTTGAGAGAGCAAATGCCTCTACAATTGCAGAGAAAAATCTTGGGATCCATTTCATACCTTTCCATCTTCTTAAATGCTCGTAACATTCGTGGTCAGGCTTATGATGGAGCAGCTGTGATGTCTTCTGCAATAGCTGGTGTCCAAGCAAAGATCAGGCAAATTTCTCCTCTGGCTTTGTACACTCATTGCTTTACTCACTCCCTTAATCTGCAGCTTCATGCAAAGTCCAAGAAGTAAGGAACCTCATTGGCATGATTAATGAGTCTTATGTGTTTTTGAACAACAGTCCTAAGAGACAAAGGTTTTTTGAGCGAACTTTGGATGTATATTTGCCAGCATCTCGACGTTCTAAGCTTCCTGGTCTTTGTAAGATGCATTGGGTGGAGCGCCATACTTGTTTTGAAATCTTTTTGGAGATGTATGAATGTTTTGTGACCTTTTTGGATGCTATTATTTCAGTATCAACATTTGCTTTTGGATGACAACAACTATTTTAATGATTATTACAGCAAAATAATGAATTACATAGAGTTTGTTTGGGGATGATGATGGGGGAGGGGAGGGGTGGAGGTGCCAAAGACATAGGACCCTAGGTGCCGAGTCTGTCTACCCTACCCAACACCAGCCCTGCTACTGATCTACCCAACATTAGGCCTACTCTCCCTTCTTAATCTTCATTTCTCCATTCTACCACCCACTCTTCAGACCCTTCAATGCCCTCGACCATATCCAATAATCTTTCTCGATCACCAGCAGTACAACAAGAAATGCACATCTTCCACAACACCTTCATCACATAGCTCACATCTACCATCCCTGCACATACCACACCTCACCTTGTCACCCAAGAGTCCATCCTTAACCTAAATCTCAGCCTCACTTCCCCCTGTTGTTACTGAATCCTCTTACATATCTTTCTTGTCCAAACTCTTCTTTAGCTAGCTTATACCACTTGGGACTTAATTTCCCTCCTACTTCTTCCCCCCAAACTTCCTTTTCAGCTCACAAAACTCTGCCCACCAACCTGGACAATCACTTAAAACAGTGCCACAACTTTTTTCACTAGCCTATCTTCACTCATTCTCTTCAACCTCCATCCAAATAACACTTTCTTTTCTTCCCTCCTCTGCTCCAGCCTCCAGCCCAGGTCCCCTTTTGCTGCCATCCCTGCAACTGTATTATGCCCTCCAACCAGTTTCCTCCCAATGTCCTCTTGAATTCTTTCCAACCCCTTCACAATATTGTACATCTCCTGGAATCCAACCCACTGCACCATCCAGTTAATTTCTTTAGCTTTAGACTCTAGGTTGTCCATTGGAACATCCAGGTTGCTGTCCTTTCCCATCCCTAGCCCTGCCACATATTCCTCCCAACCTCTGAAACTCTCGCTCACCATATGTTGATACTCTTCCCAATCCATCTTACCATCCACCTTCCATTTAAACCATGGAGTACTTGCTCTTTCCCCTATTCTCAGGACACACCATATTAGATTATGATCTGACCCTAGATCAATTTCTCCACTGTCCTTGATCACCATCTTATCTATAACTAACCCTTTTGACAGCAAGACATAATCTATCACTGACTTCCTTTCTCCCATCTCCCACGTCCACCTTCCACTACACTGTGATACCTTATTCCCGATACGCAAATTGCACACTCCAACCAGATCCAACATTCCTGTTAAGCGACTGCTCTGACCCTAATCCTATGTGGGCATTAAAATCACCTATTAGAATTACCTCACAGCCTGCTTCCTGATGTTCTGCCACCTTAGCTTTCATCACCTCAAACAACTTTCTGATTGATGACCCTTCACCCCTTCCGGGTTAACATACACCATACCCACAATCACATTATCACTCTCCTCTGCTTTCAATTCCACCCACACAGTTCCTTCCATCCTCAGTGGCAGCCTAGACCTGATGCTCTTCTTAACCAGCTGCCCTATACCATCACTTGCACGCTTGCCTCCTATCCTATTGTACCCGTACCAATCATATTCAGGTACCTCAACCTCCTCTCCCTGCTGCAAAAAAATTTCTGCCAGCCCAGCACATCTAAATCTTTCCTCTTCAACATGCACTTAATGTCCACCTCTCTTATACACCATCCTCTACAGTTTAGGAAACCCACACCTAAATCTCTAGTATCCCCCCCTCATCACCTCCCCACCCCCCACCCCCCAGGGCAACCTAAGGCACCTGGTAGAAAAGGACTTTGCTTTTCATTTCTCTCCTGTTCCGATACTGTGCTAGGAGACTTTGGACCTGTAGCATCACGTCGCTCAAGCAATCCTCCAGCCCATCTTTCCCAGTTTGCAGGTCCATCACCTGCAAACTGGGAAAGATGATCCTCATTTTCCTGTTGATGCATTAACTGTCTTTGTCTTGTCTTCATTTCCACCTGGTTGCAAGGCTCCTTTTGGACAGTGGCTTTGGATATAGAGTGGCTTTGCTGGCTCTTCACTCCGCTCTCCTTTCTGGGTGCCTGGATTAGCCCCACCACTTCTCTCCCTCATTGTCAATCCTTCCTCCTCTCTTCTCCATTTCGATACATCCCCTTGCGTAGTTTCCCCCATCGTTTGATCCACTGGACCCCCATCACATGGTAATACCTGTTCTGACAGTCCACCTCACATACTATGTCGACACCTACATTCCTCTGTGGCCCTCACCATCTCTTGTACCGTTCTTTCTTTTTCAAGATAAATGGCCTCCCCACCAGCTCGTTTTCCCTTGTGACTTTTTTGTCACAGGCACACTCAATGATGGTTGGATGACCTGCTTCCTGTTCCCTCCTTCTTCAGACACAGAACTTCTGATGACCATCTGCTCCATATCCCCTTTACAGCATCCTTGTCCTCCAAACTCCCCCCATCATTTATCTTGGTCTGTACGAGAGCCCATACCATTGTTTCTTTAGCATCTTTATTAACCTCCATCATCAACTACCTCCATCATCAACTGTTCTAACTTCCTACTCAATTCGATTCTTCTCTGTTTATGCTCTACTTGCTTTTCCAATTCTTCCACCCTCAACAGAACATTAGCCAGCACATCACCCATTTAATGAGTTTCCATCAATTCCACACCTCACCACTCTCTCCATGTTCCAACTTCTTTAACACATCCCTCGTCAATACATGTACAGTGTATTGACGAGGGATGACAACCCACCACCATCTCTCTCGTCCCGATACTCCTCCTTAACTGTCTCTATTAAACCCTGCTTCCTTAACATAACCTTATCACTGAAACATCTTACTACACTATTCATTACTCTTTCTCGTGCCTCTTTCCAGTTCTTCGTTCTTTTCCATTACCTTCAACATGAACTTCTCCCTTCCCCACACTTGCTCCATCCAAATTCCCACAACAGACTACAAACCCATTTTTTCTCTCACCTAAACTCTTAATATCATCCTCAGACATGTCAACACATCTTTGGTGAAACCATCCCCCACAAGACCCTTCACATCCAATCCAATTTGAGCCTTCCTCCGAGGATTCTTCATCCTTAGAACATACCATGCATGTACCACGTTACCCGCCATTTTTTAAATTATATATATTTTTATTATGGCTAGGGCTAGGGCTTATTTTTATTTTTTACTAACTGTATTTGTAGGAGAACTCGAATAGTGTGTTTACAGTATGAACTCGCCCCCCAAATTATATCCGTTTGTTAGATATATGCAATAGAGCCAGCAATGTATATACAAGTATGAATTTTTCCCCCCTTCAATTTTTAATTCCTTTGTTGATTTATTGTAGATGTGTGCAATATAGCCAGTAGTTCATTTTTAGTGTGTATATATAGTAAGAATTTTTTTAAAGTTTCTTCAGTTTGCGTACTAAATACAATTAACAAACTTATGAACAAGGAAATTATGAACAAGGAAAGTGTCAGGAAAGCCTTTGCTTCAGCACAGCCCTGACATAGAACTGCAAGATACAGAACTAATTAAGACATTGTATATGTTAGTTAATTAATTAGTTTTGGTGTAGCGGTGACACTCTCTATGTGGTTGTTGTGTGGTGATGTATATTACCTTATACGGTCATGTTATTGCTGGGGCTGGCAGCTTAATTAAGGGCACCGGTTTTACTGGTAGAACAGTTCGACTATGATTGAGTTTGTGAACGTTTGGTTAAGAAACTGTATTAAATCTTTAAACAGTAGAACTCGTATTGTTAATGCTTGGGTTAGCTAAATAAGAGCTTAGCAGGAGCATAACAGAAAGGACCCTATAGAACACAAGGCAGCATAAAGACCCAAGGGCCAGTATGGACTTGGCAAGGGCAGGTGCACATATACAATAGGAAATCATGGGAAGAGAGAGAGTATCAAAGAGTGATGGCAACCATACACTAGTAAAAAGATCACACAGCAAAGTCACTAATAAAAACATTTAAGCAAAGTTATAACAGTTGTAAGTATTAGCCATGCTATTGAAGCTTCCTCCATCCTTGGTGAACCACTGGGAATGGAGAATGGGTGGAGACAACTAGCTGGAAAAGGAACATTGCATGCCTTAAACAGTCGAGACAACCCATCCTTCTCATACAACAGAGGACTGCTAGCAGAATCCATGCAAATGTCGAGGTAGAGGGTGTAGATTATACTGTTAGCACAGCAACCAATATCACTGACCAGTTCCTGTAGGGCACTCTTGCAGGTGGGACTTGGGCAACTTAGACTAGAGCTTGCTTGAGAATCACACAAGCACTCCGTAAATATTTCTGTTGCGTTATTGGCATCAACGGTTTCAAAACACTTTTTCTTTCCAGAGGTGCATGCCCCTCCAACTCCAGTACATTTGCTACCACTGCAAAGGGCCCCGAAGACTTGATCGCTGAAGTTGCCTGTACAACGTTGGAAGTTTTGGAACTGCATCTCGGCCTCAGGCAGACAGAATACTTTACTCAAACCATCCAGATCGACCGCTTTAACGCAGTCCGTGGGTGATCGGTTACAGGGTTCCAAGATTATTTGCAACCCTGTCGTTACTTCCGTACAACCTTGTCCGTAGCTGAGTCCTACTATCGAGAATAAAAATAACAATTTCATTCCTTCGTACATTTAAAACTGCCACACCCAAAGGAGACTGCAAATGAGACTGCACAATAATTATTTATATATACTGGTGTCGGACGATCTGGTGACCTCTGGTATTTGGTGTAGCCTGATATTTCCGTAACCCCCGGTCAGCTAATGCTAGTACTGAGTCCCCAGGTCACGAGTATTAGGATTCTCATTTAGGATTCTGTAACCCCTCACCTCCCTGGTCGAACCTCTCTTCTACTCTAGGTAAAATGATACAAAGTGGATGAGACAAAAGTGTACAAACACAAACAGTTAAAAGTTATATCACGCCATCTACCTCCTGGGATCGAATTGGGAGGCGGCGGATCCACAGTGTGGCATTGCCCTTCCACAAGTTAATTGAGAGCCTTTCAGAAGGCTCTATCGTCGCGTTTTTGGTCAAGCTTCAGCGTTTCGTAGCGTTCACAATTTGACGCCCGGAGAGTGAACCACCAATTGGACTTTGACCTTGCAAAATTTCAGTTGCCGAGCGTTAGTAATTTTTTTGCTCGCCATGGTCAGGAGAAATTTTGTACGAGAACTGGAGCTATAATTCTAGTATTACTGTTGAGAAGAAGGGGAATAGGAGACTGAGGAGAGTGCGTGTACGCACAATATTCCAACAGCGCCTGGAACAAGGAGAATATCATAATTTACTTCAGGAGATGCGACTGTGACCCAAGCAGCCACTTCACGTACCTCAGGATGACAAAAGAAAGGTTTGATAGTCTCCTGAAAGAGGTATAAGTTAAGTTACATAGGTGCTGTTGATTCACCCAGTTATTTATTCACTCAGTTATTTGAAACCATCCCTAGGTTAGTCCATACTTGACACACCGCCAGTGTGTTGGAATATCTCCAGCTGAGAGGTTGGCGCTGACCCCGATATCTAGCCACAGGAAATTCCCAGGTTAAATTTAAATTACAAATTACCATGCAATACTCAAACTTCTAGGTGTCTCTGTCTAGGTGTCTCTCTTCTTCAATTTCCGAATGGGAAAATCAACAGTCAATGGCATCTTGAAGGAAACATGTGAGACTCTCTGGAATGTTATGATGCCTCAATACCTGAAAGCGCCTTCCTCAGCAGCTGAATGGAAAGGAGTCGGTCAGAAATTTGAATTTTGGGGGGAGTTTTCCACATTGCATTGGTAACATCCTTGGTAACATCCTGCATTTTCCACATTGCATTGGTAACATCCTGCATTGTTTACTATTTTTATAATCTTCATTGCTGAATTTACATAGGTGCTGTTGATGGAAAGCATATAGTGGTTCAAGCCCCCCCCCATCAATGCTGGCTGGATCAATTATAAGGGCACTCACTCCATTGTGCTTCTTGCAGTGTGGGATGCACATTACAGGTGAATAGCATACAGCATACACTAGATGGAATGCTATATAGCACGATATAATTTTATAACTGCAGGTTCATTCTAGTTGGGGGTTGGGAGGCGTAGTGATGGGGGTGTGCTTTCAAATTCTTGCTTTGGACAAGCACTTGAAACAAACTCGCTGTCAATCCCTGAACCATGTCCACTTACAGGTATCTAGTTTTAATTCAGTGCATAGAAAGGGCGCATTGAAGTTTTCTTGATTGTTTAGACGCTTCTCAGCCGTCTCTACCATACCTAATTGTTGGAGATGAAGCCTTCCCATTGAAGGAAAATCTATTGCGGCCGTATCCTGGCCGAAACCTGCCAGGTATATATATATATATGCTTAACATCAGTATTCTCTCAATTCCTTGGAGGATCGAGCTATTTTTAACTATCGGCTAAGCAGGTCAAGAAGAGTAATAGAAAATACATTTGGAATTCTTGCTGCACGATGGTGCCTTTTTAGACGTCCGATAATTGCCCAGCCCAATACAGTGATAGCATTCTCGAAAGCTGCTACACAATTATCTTCGAACTTTGGAGTCGTCTGTATATTGCCCAACGGCGAAGATGAAAGTGGTAATTGCATTGATGGTGCATGGAGAGGTGATAGAGATGAAATGGAGCCAGCCACCGGAATTGGCAGTAACAGGTTTATTTACATGGTGGTTGCTTAAATTACCCACTTGACTATTTATCTATAATTTTATATTTATATGGACAGACATTATCAATCTGCAGCTGATGTCCGAGATGATTTCAAAGAGTACTTTTGTTCACCTGCTGGAGAAGTGTGTTGGCAATATAGCCATGTGCGGCGAACTTGACTTGTTATTACATATAGTAATCAGCATAATTTCATTTACTGATATAGCAATATTGTAATTAAGTATTATTGTGATTAAGTATTGCAATTAAAAGGTGTAAAATGAATCATTGGGGTGAGTAGGAGAAGAAGGAACATTGTTTGGGGGATAGTGAGGAGTGGAGTAGGGATTATTGGGATGTTAGGAGTTAAGTAAAAAAAATTTTTGTCTATTTCTACTCGATGGCCTTAGCTCGTCCTCCTAATCGGAGACAGGCAGCAACAGGCACCCTCTCCATCTTGCTGCTACTGCTGTCCTTGCAGGGCATCCAACCTGGCAATGAGCACCCTGTCCATGTCATCGACTTCTACTTGTCTTTTTCATTTCTTGCGTGGGTGGTCAAGTTGTTGTGGTGTGAGGGTACCTGGGGTACTTGCTGCGTGCTGCTATTGAACATAAAAGAGCGGTCATATTAATTTTGGGATGGATACTAACCTACCTGCGCCATTGTCGTCTCATCTATGTTACTTCCTTGATTGCGGCGGTCTGATGTAGGAGGTCTATACCACATCAAAATTCAGTGTAACAAAGAATACATACATATCTAGAAAACATACGTGTCTGCACGAGCAGGAGCAAAGTTGGTGACGCTATACAAATAATACACAGAACATTCAAATATATCATTCAACTTCACTACATAGGTGAAACTTATGGTAAATCACTAACATCTTGTGCTTCACAGTGTCAGTGATGAAGCTCCACACCAAGGGACAGTCTAGACTCACACCAAGGGGATACCCACCCAGTCTAGACTCACACCATGGGATACACACCCAGTCTAGACTCACACCAAGGGGATACCCACCCAGTCTAGATGCACACCAAGGGAGGTTGTTGGGATACACACCCA
>JAQNBH010000256.1:0-37776 GCA_028752905.1 Cladorhizidae sp. MBARI D1340-BT2 | reverse complement strand
CCGGCAAGAAGAAAAGAGAAATGTCGTAAATGTGACTAATATATATATTTTTTTCAAATATTGTTTGGTGAAAACATCAAATACAAATTCTGAACCTGCTAAACTGAATGTAATGAATGTTAAAATGAGCAATAATACACTTGAACCTAAACCTCAACTAATCTTATGCATCAGTTCATTAGAAGTTCACAATACAGCAAAAGTTGTCAACAATCAACATATATACATATGTGGAACTTCTAATAAACGGTGTTAAAGTAAACTTCATGATTGACACGGGTAGTCAAGCTACTTTGATTCCATGCACGCTAGCAAGTTAATTAAAAGTGGGAATACAATCTGCTTCTGCTACTTTGGTGGATTACCAAGGAAGAATCATACCTGCGTATGGGGAATGTTTACTCAACACTTGAAAAGACAGTGATCATTTTACATCAACTGCATACATTTTAGATGCAGATAAACCTACTTTGCTGGGCACTGATGGATCTCTCTATTTAAGACTTTGGATTTTAACGAGCTATTTAGATCGGTGACACAGATCTCGGAAAATACAACAAACTACATTTTAAAAACATGTTTACATGAGTTTATGTCTGTGTTTGAAGTCGATTCTACGGACAAAGTCAAAGATAAAACAGCACATTTAGGTATTCGTGAGGGGGCCACTCCTACATTTTTAAAGGCGCGACAAGTTCTTATTGCTTTAAAACCGTTAGTCGAAGCGGAAATTGAAAAACAGGTTAAAATAGGGTACTGGACACCGATCACTGAATCCAAATGGGCAACACCACTAGTTCCGGTTATGAAGAGTGATGGCACGGTACGACTGGGTGGTGATTATAAAATTACGGTGAATCCACAATTAGAAGTCGTGCATCACCCACTTCCAACAAATAAAGATCTTGTTGTAAAAGTGAATGACAATACAGTATTCAGTAAACTTGATTTACCTACTGCATTTCAACAGTTGGAATTGGACGATCAGAGTAAGGAACTTTGTACAGTAAATACGTCAAAGGGTTTATTTAAAGTAAACAGGTTACCCTTTGGTATAAGTAGTAGGCCTGCACTCTACCAACGTACAGTAGATGGTATTTTAACATATCTTGATGGTGTGCTGTGTTTTGTGGATGACATAGTGGTAGCAGCACCAAATATGGCAGTGCACAAACAGAGATTTTAAAAAGTACTTCAATTACTTAAAGAAAATCACATACATGTGAAGTCAGAAAAATGTTCTGTTGCTATGAGTAGTGTTTCATACCTAGGATTCAAATTCGATGGTGATGGAATCCACAAAACAGAGGACAAAATTGAGGCAATAAAAAAGATGTCAATTCCTCAATATGTAGGATACGTAAAAAGTGTTCTAGGGTTGGTAACTTTTTAAGCCAAATTTGGACCAAATTTAGCTACAATGGCAACACCATTGTATGACTTGACGAAGAAAGATGTGAACTCTACTTGGGACAAGTCATGTCAAGGTGCATTCGATAATCTGAAAGAAGAGCTTTGTTCTCAACGCTTTTTTACTGGTAATCGCCCAGATTTGCCACTTAAACCTGATTGCGATGCTTCATCATATGGTTTGGGCGCTGTTCTTGCTCATGTATTACCTAATGGTGAAGAGAAACCATTAGCATATGCATCGAGAACTCTTCAATCAGCTGAAAGAAATTATTCACAGATTGACAAGGAGGCTTTGCCGATGGCATTTGCGGTTAAAATGTTTCATTACTAACTCTACGGACAATCTACCTTTATTCTAGTTACTGATCATAAACCTTTATTGGCTATTTTGTGAGAAAAATCTCACCTTGGTTGCAGCCAAGTTGCAAAGATGGCAATAATAATGAGTAGCTATAACTACAAATTACAGTTCAGGTCACCAAAGGATCATGGCGATTGTGTTGCCCTGTGGCGGTTACCATTGGCCGAGTCTTCATTCGTTAAGTCGGTTGAAGAAGTACAAACGGTATTGATGGCAGCGCAGGCAGAATTTCCGCAATCTGCTCTGAAAATAACTAAGACTACTAAGAAAGGTAAGGTCTTGAGTAGAGTACACGAATGTATTTTGTCTGGTTCAAACCATCCTGAGAACCCTGAGTTTACACCGTATAAAAAAAATAAAAGATAGTTTGAATTCATACCAGGTAGTGGTACTCGTGGGTAGTCGTGTTGTGATTCTAGAATGTCTGCATTTGCAGATTCTGAATACACTTCACGAGGAACACATGGGAATGACTAAAACTAAAGGTTTGGCCAGGTGCTATGTTTGGTGGCCACTCATAGATAAAGACATAGAAATAATGATTAAATCTTGTGTTTCTTGTCAATCACTTGGAAACAATCCTCCATCACATTCTGCACAATCATGGGAGTATCCGCAAGGTCCGTGGCAAATAATCCATATAGATTTCGCAGGTCCTTATAAAGCTATGACATTCATGGTTGTTGTTGATGCTTACAGTAAATGGCCAGAAGTCGTTGTTATGAACTCCACAACTGCCTCTGCTACCATTTCAGTTCTAAGGTCATTGTTTGCCCGACACGGATTACTTCACCGTGTGGTCACAGACAATGGACCACAATTCATTTCAGAAGAATTTGAAACTTACTTAAATAAAAATGGAATTTTACATCCCAAATCTGCTCCATATCACCCATACACAAATGGAGAAGCTGACCGTTTCGTTCAAGCGCTAAAGAATTTCCACAAATTCACGTATGCAAATCAGCATCAAATTCCGAAATCTATACAGACTTTTTTGTTGACGTATAGAGTGATTCCACACCCTATCACAGGTTATTCACCCTCGTGCCTACTGTTAAACCGACAAATTCGTACCACCTTGGATTTGCTTAAACCAAATATTACAAGTTGTATGGAAAATAATAATCTTAAAAGACAAATAAAGAGTGTACAAAAGCTCCAAGGTTCCATGTCGGTGATAAAGTTATGTTTAGAACATATTCAAGTGCGAACAAATGGTTTGAGGGGCATGCGGTTGAGGAACTGGGTTTATTGCATTACCTTGTAAAGGCTCAAGTTAAACATCACAAAAGACACATAGACCAGTTGAAATTCTTTGATACGGGGAAGGAGAGCCCAAAGCGTGATTTGAATTATGATTGGGATGATTCCTCTCACTTATAGGAAGACAACGAGTATTCTCTGAGTAATTTGGTTCCAAACTTGCAGGATGACAAGGAAGAAACAGACCCAGTTGCTACACATTCTAATAACGATCAACCTAACAAGGATCCACCTACAAATTCTAATAAGGATCCACCTAAGAAGGATCCACCTAAAAATCAAGTTAATGATTCGGACGATTCTGACGTAGAGCCACCTCCGTTTGGCTGGATGTATAGACGTAAAACCGCCGGAAATCCACCTAACTAACTTTATACACTACTGCATTATCTGTATACAATAGAAACACTCGTCTTATGAAATATAAAAATAATGTGCTTATAATATAGAAATAATTAAAAGTTAAGATAAAACTATATATGTACATTACGTTTGATAGTAATTCAGTTTCTTTTAGGATTATTATGTCAAAGTAATTTAGTTTAATAATATAACTGCTAATGTAACCAGTATCTTATTTAAATGTGCTGACTACAAGTCCATTATTCAGGTCATGTTACCAACTTGAAGTTGAGTTATATTAACTTTGCGTATTGGTTAAGAAATTACTTTCCTAAAGGGGAAGGGTGTTGTATATTGTTATACATGGTCTTTTACTTTATTATTAAAGGAAAGCAAACGCATTCTTTACCCTGCTGACTTAAACTGACCAATTGTACAGGCGTCAGCATTTCTATTGTAAGCAGAGCCCGCGCCATTAAAGCAGCCTGGTTGTGCCGCTAGTGCTATGTGCCGATGTGTTCATACATGCAGTCCGCCAACATGGGTGTGTTCGGATAGTAGGACCGGCATCGAATGGACTGGCCCCGAATGGACAAGCACCGAAGAGGACAAGCACCGAAGGAAGAGGACAATCACCGAAGAGGACAATCACCGAAGAGGACAATCACCGAAGAGGACAATCACCGAAGAGGACAATCACCGAAGAGGACAACCACCGAAGAGGACGATCACCGAAGAGGACAATCACCGAAGAGGACAATCACCGAAGAGGACAATCACCGAAGAGGACAATCACCGAAGAGGACAATCACCGAAGAGGACAATCGCCGAAGAGGACAATCACCGAAGAAGACAATCACCGAAGAGGACAATCACCGAAGAGGACAAGCACCGAAGAGGGCAAGCACCGAAGAGGACAATCATCGAAGAGGACAAGCACCGAAGAGGACAATCACCGAACAGGACAATCACCGAACAGGACAATCACCGAAGAGGACAATCACCGAAGAGGACAATCACCGAAGAAGACAATCACCGAAGAGGACAATCACCGAAGAGGACAATCACCGAAGAGGACAATCACCGAATAGGACAACCATCGAAGTGGACAATCACCGAAGACGACAATCACCGAAGAGGACAATAACCGAAGAGGAGACAATCACCGAATAGGACAACCACCGAAAGAGAAATGACCATTTACAAAAAAAAAATATCGGCGCTTGTCCTCGTCTGTGCTTCATATGAACAACCAAGGACATGCACCGAAAGAGACTTGCACCGAATGG
Organism: Cladorhizidae sp. MBARI D1340-BT2; assembly: GCA_028752905.1. Classification (NCBI taxonomy): domain Eukaryota; kingdom Metazoa; phylum Porifera; class Demospongiae; order Poecilosclerida; family Cladorhizidae; species Cladorhizidae sp. MBARI D1340-BT2. Next base: position 33,105 of record JAQNBH010000256.1, on the reverse strand, counting down.
GACTCACACCGAATGGGACAATCACCGAAAGTCAGATGAAGTGGACAGGGCCACATAACTGTTGTGCGTCCACTCCATCTGTATGGGTCGTATGATAGGCACCAAATTCTCGTGTGGTTGAGACGTGGCACCACTGCACTGCTGTGGACGGAAGAAAAATGCCTAAACCACATACTTCTTCAACAGTACTTCAAGGTCACTTTGTTTGCATAATTTTAAGTTTAAACAGGAGGTATAGAGTTCTCTATGTATTTATATATTGTATATATATGATATAAGTTAATATTTTTTATAAATATAAACACATTAAAACCACGGTTGAAATGTAGACAATTCCGCCAGATATTATATGTTAAAATCTCCTATATATTATTTGATATCCAAATGTTGCAATGCGAACGGTTTTTATTGTGAGATGCTATATGGGAGACCAGTGTGAACAAGTTTATAATCCATGGATTATCACAACGGCTAAATATCAAACCTTATAGAGAATATACTTTTAGAACTACCGGGGGTGCGCACAGACACGCCCACGGAGGCAGAGCTGCCAGATTTGCTGGAATCGTCCACCACCACTGCTGCCAACATACTCACCGCTTCATTACTCACGCTCCACTTACGGTACAGCAATAATTCAGTTTATTGAAAACTTGTTGGCCATTTATTTATCAGCCACACCACTTGATGAAGGAAATTAAAAAAAAAAGAGGAAAAATCGGACCAAAAATTAACCCGTTATCGAAATGTTAAGAAAAGAACACCTTCTTTTCGACAAACAAAAATGATAACCACTTACACCAATTTTAGTGTTTACCTTTACTCACCACTCATCAGTAACAGTGAAGGGTGATTTGCTTAAGTTGTATAACCGCATATTTTGACGAAATCCATTCTGTTTCACTAGAAGTTGCATAAGGGCTTATAATGTTTCTGTGTAATCCATTCTGTTTAACTAGAACTTGCATAAGGGATAATAATGTTTATGTGTTGACATTGTTTGACTGCCGGTGGTAAATGTATATATATATGTATATTAATATTATACGGTATATATATGTATATAGTTTAAACACCAAACTCAGAAGTGCCAGTAAGTAACAGCATCTGCTCAGGTCCAGCGGTTGTGCTGCGGTACAGCTTGCAAGGGACGATCAGTGCTCCAGTAGTCACGGGCACGTGAGGTTGTTCATATCTCTGTCCGTCGCTCATGAAATGGATAACCAGTTAAAACAAAGCAGAACCTTAACTACACGACACTTGTCTTAAGATTTTTGTCGATGTAACATATTATTAATTTTGGTTCATCTTATGATGCGTTTGTCAGTGTTACAGAAATGTATGATTTTATTTCACTATAAAACTTTGTACCATAAACCTATAAATTAACAACAGTCCATGAATCATGCAAGGGACCGAAATTATTTATATATATATGTATATATATATATATATATATATATATAAATATATATACATATGTGTATATGTATATAGTTATATATGTATGTATATATATATATATATATATATATATATATATATATATATATATATTTATATATATATATATATATATGTATATATATATATATATATATATATATATATATATATATATATATATATATGTATATATATATATATATATATATATATATATATATATATATATATATATATATATATATAAATACATATACAAACGTTATATGTATAGAAACGTATGTGTGCATATATACATATATATACATATATGTATATGCATATGTATAAAAATATTCCTATGTGAATATAAAAATATATGTAGATTTATATGTAACTACATATATAAAAAAGGTATATATATATATATATATATATATATAAATATACATATATATATATATATATATATATATATATATATATATATATATATATATATATATATATATATATATAAGCCGGGTATAGTCGATAGGTACCCCCGGCCGACCTATTATATACAGTATATGTATTTTACTCATATACTATGGATAGGTCGTCTATTGTATTTTTGACATAGGAATAGGTCGGCCGGTATTAGGATTAGAATAGGTCGGCCGTTTCATACCAAATGAACTAACATACCGAAAATTACCGGGTATACCTGATAGGTCCACACTATCGGTAAATATTATGCAATAAGTTCGCCCGTTTGACCCACTTGCCTCAGTTGGCCCACTTGCCTCATCCATCAGAGTTGAAGTCATAAAAGTCATAAAGTCATAAAATCCATTACAAAAATATATATATATCCAGATTTCTTTCTGATATTTTTAAAAGCGGTGATAAAACTGGGATACAACAGTCATAACACAGTCTTAAAGCAGTCATTAGACAGTCACAAAGCAGTCATAAAGAGTCATAAAAAGTCATAAAACAGTCATACCACAGTCATAAAATATTAATAAAATATTCATAAAACAGCCATAAATCAGTCATAAAACAGTTATAAACAGTCATAAAACAGTCATACCACAGTCATAAAATATTCATAAAATAGTCATACACCAGTCGTAAAACATTAATACAACAGTCATAAAAGTAATACAAGTCATAAAACACTCTTAAAGTGATAAAAGTCTAAAGTCATACAAGTCATAAAGTCATAAAATCCATCACAAAAATATATATATTTCCGGATATCTTTCTGATATTTTTAAAAGCGGTGATAAAACTGGCATGAAACAGTCATAGCACAGTCATAAAGCAGTCATTATGCAGTCATAAAACAGTCATAAAACAGCAATAAAACAGTCATAAAAGTAATACTTCAGTCCCAAAACAGTCATAACACAGTCATTAAACAGTAATGAAACAGTCATAACACAACCATAAGACAGACCTAAACCAATCATAAACAGGCATAAAATAGTCATAAAACAGCCACAAAACAGTCAAAACACAGTCATAAAACAGCCATAAATCAGTCATAAAACAGTTATAAAACAGTCATAAAACAGTCATAAACAATCATAAAAAGACTAAAAACAGTTATACCACAGTCATAAAATATTCATAAAATAGTCATAAAGCAGCTTAAATCAGTCATAAAACAGTTATAAAACAGTCACAAAACAGGCAGAAACAGTCATACAAATTCATAAAACAGTCATACCACAGTCATAAACTATTCATAAAATAGTCATACAACAGTCATAAAACATGATTACAACAGTCATAAAAGTGATACAACAGTCATAAAACTCTATAGTCATAAAAGCCATAAAGTCATAAAATCCATTACAAATATATATATATTTCCGGATTTCCTTCTGATATTTTTAAAAGTGGTGATAAAACTGGCATAAAACAGTCATAACAGAGTCATAAAGCAGTCATTAGACAGTCATAAAACAGTCATAAAACAGTAATACAACAGTCATAAAAGTAATACTTCAGTCCCAAAACAGTCATAACACAGTCATAAAACAGTAATGAAAAAGTCATAAAACAGTCATACCACAATCAGAAAATATTCATAAAATATTCGTACAACAGTTATAAACCATTAATACAACAGTCATAAAAGTAATACAACAGTCATAAAACAGTCTTAAAGTCATAAAATTCTAGAGTCATAAAAGTCATAAAGTCATAAAATCCATCACAAAAATATATATATTTCCGGATTTCTTATGTATATACATCTTAGATGGGCCTATTGTAACCCCCAGCTGCAGACGACTACCGTACCCAGGGCTATCGCGCCATATACGGAAGACCCTATGTGAGTTCAGCTACCTAAGGGTGCCATTTGAGTTTCGGCTTGGGGGGGGGGGGGGGGGGGGTCAGGAATATATAAGATATGTATGTAAAATATCCGTAGATTTTTACATATTCTAATTATTGCTGTCCCACATAGGCAGAATGTTGTACGAGTTTTCATTTTCATATCATTATTTAGTCTTCTTATTTTTGTTAATAAGATACAGATACTATTTTCCATGCAATTGTCAATAACCATATCATATTTACCAGTACTAGGCCGGTACCCAGCGGACGCGAACGCAGTTTGTACATAACCTAATCTTAACTTAACCTTACCTAACAAAATCTAATCTAACCTAACCTAACGCAAACTACAATCGCTTCTTTCAGTAATGTTCCAGCCTTGAGACTTTTTGGATCAGGCCGCACCAAACCAAACCGGTGTGTGATTATAACCGTGTTTGGTGCAAAAGACATAATAAAAAAGTATTACATATTATTTCAAAATGAATAACCCAAAATATAGAAGCACCGAACAAAATCAGGAAAACGGTGAAAAATGGCAAAAAATTGCAAAAAACGTGTAAGTTATTTCCAAATAACGTTTTTATTATTAATTTTATATGTTCCCTCATAGATATTATTTCGATGAACAGTTAAAACCTACTAACTATCTACTTGAATAATCAGGACCTTTATGCCAACTCTAAAAAAAAACTCTGTTCAGCCTGCAGCCATTACTCAATGAAGCGATTCGAACCAAATTCTTTTTTTGGTGACGTCAAACCAATATGTCAATACACGCTCAACCTTGACAAACCAACTCGTTCCATCACACATAGCCTTAATCAGATTAATACTCTTTTCGGGAAAAACATAAAACCTTAATATCTTCCATAAAGTCCCCCTGTGAACCGAATCAAATGCCTTTTCGAAGGCCACAAAATTTAGAAAAATTGGGTTTGGCCATTCATTTCCCTGCTCTATAATTAGTCTCAAAATAAAAATCCAATCTATACATGATCTCCCTCTCCTAAAACCAGCTGCTCTTCTCTCAAAACCTCCTCCACCTCGACACTAATACGATCCAATAGTATAATCCCCACAAGCTTACAAAGTACACAGCTCAATGTTACACCTCTCCAATTGTTGCAATTTCCCATATCACTTTTCTTCGAAATCTTAATACTTGCTCCCCTCTTAAAATCCCATGGGCATTCTTCTTTCCTCCAAATACTTTGTACCAGCCGGCACACTCTTTCTATTCCAACTTTACCCACTGAACATTTAAGCATCTCCGCAGTTATCAAGTCAACACATGGTGACTTGTTGTTCTTCATTTTCATCACAGCCCTCTTCACTTCATCCAACAATACTTGTCCGACGTCAACATTTAACTCTTCCGCTCCTCCACCATCAAAATTAAACAATACAGCTTGAAAGTGCTCCTTCCATCTCTCCCTAACCCTCTCTTCTCCAGCTACTACATAACCATGTGAATCCTTCACAACTTCCCCATCTCTTCTCCCCGACTCGCCCAAATGCCTTACCAGTCTATACAGGGCACGTTGATTGCCCACTCTTGCCGCTTGTTCTTCCTCCTCTCCCTTCCTCTCATAAAACCTCCTCTTGTCCCTCCTCGTCGATCTTTTTACTTCCCCTGCCAGCACCCTGTGTCTCTCACGATACACATTCCAAACTTCATAATTATTAGAAACGCGTTCCATTCTTACTTTATCATCCTTCTTCTCTCCAATCAACTCCCATGATTCACCACTTATCCACTCCTCCTTCTTCGTTTTCTTTTTTCCCCAGCACGGTTACTACGCTCCAGTATACACTTCCTTAATCGTAGCCCACTGAGCTTCCACATCATCTACGATTCTACGTGCTCGTTATACATGCCATCTTACTCCTGCAGTCCCCCAAATCGATTCCTCAACTCCAGCTGCCATGCATCTCTCACCATTTCAAGTTTTTATTCTGAAAATTATCGGCCAACATAGTAATAACAAATCTATGTACCAGTAAAGCGCCAGTTCCGGCGGACGCGAACGGAGTTTGTACAAATACATATAAAAAATGTAATGTAAAACTTTTCCAGATAGGAAAAATATACAAACTGGATATACATTTTTTGTGCCCTTCAAAAGTTATTCGAAAGTGACTCTATGGTTAGCTCGGTAAAATGTATAATAAAAGATTTATTGACAAATAAGTGATTTTTAATTACTTCCTATCTTAGTTAATGTAATATAAATAATTCCAGTTATTTATCAATAAATCCTTTATTACCCATTTTAGCGAGATAACCATAGAGTCACTTTCGAAGAAGAATTCAAAACAGCAAAAATGTATATCCAGTTTTTTTTTTTTCGTATCTGAAAAATACCTATAAATTGAAAGGAAAAAAGGATTCATTTAATTTTTTGCGCTTTGCGCGGGTATCCTTTTTCAGATTTCTTTCAAACACACAAAGGATGGTAAATTGACCCAAGACAAATGTAGGTGTGAAAATTTGGTTCAAATCGGTTCATTCAGTAATTCTGTAGCCTTAAACAAATTTCCCGGTCGAGCCGGGTCGGGCCGGATCGGGTCGGGTTTTTTTTTTGTGTTGATAATTTAACGAAAAAAGAGAAAAAAATAAGAAACAAAGGAAGAAACAAAAATTGGCCCATAAACATGGTTTTCAGACCTTGTAACTTTTACGGTGTTACGTTTAGAAGAGCGCTCTCCGCTCGCAATAATTCCAGTTATTTGTCAATAAACCTTTTATTATCTATTTTAGCGAGATAACCATAGAGTCACTTTCTATACAGAATTTAAAAACACCAAAAATGTATATCTTGACAAATAACTGATTTTAATTACTTCCTATCTAAAATAATGTAATATAAATAATTCCAGTTATTTGGCAATAAATCTTTTATTATCCAATTTAGCGAGATAAGCATAGAGTCACTTTCAATACAGAATTCGAAAACACAAAAAATGTATATCTTGCCAAATAACTTATTTCTTCCTATCTAAAATAATGTAATATAAATAATTCCAATTATTTGTCAATAAATCTTTTATTATCCATTTTAGCGAGATAACCATAGAGTTACTTTCGATAGAGAATTCGGAAAAACAAAAAATGTGTATCTTGACAAATACCTAATTTCTAATTAGTTCCTACCAAAAATAATGTAATATAAATAATTCCAGTTATTTGTCAATAAATCTTTTATTCCTCATTTTAGCGAGATAATCATAGAGTCATTTTCGAAGAAGAATTCATATTTCGTTCTTTTTCAGATTTCGTCCAATCATACAAAGGATAGTAAGTTAACCGAAGACAAATATAGGTGTGAAAATTTGGTTCGAATCGGTTCATTCACTAATTTCTGCAGCCTTAAACAAAATTTCCGGTCGGGCCGGGCCGGGCCGGGTCGGGTCGGGTGATTTTTGTTTGGTAATTTAAAAAGAATTAAACAAAAATGAAAAAAAATATATATATATATATATTTGGTCCATAAACATGGTTTTCAGACCCTGAATTTTTTACGGTGTTACATTTAGAAGAGCTCCTTTCGTTCGCAATTACAAATTATTTATATTTTTTGTTCTTGTTTATTTAATTATACATACAGGATCATGATATGACTAAAATGTAGTTACATACAGAATACAAAATACATTTTACAAGTTCACTTAAATAATAAATAATAAATACATCAATTGTATTTAAATACATTGTAAATACATTTTAAATATATGCAAATTTAAACCGTATACTGTATACATACCAGGTTCTGAGGGTCAACACACGAAAATCCATGTATTTATAAATAGAGTCCTAAATACACAAATGTATTTAAATACTGCCCAGTTCTGGGTATACTTTACTATATGTCATTTCTGCTTTAAATGGCTGTAATTTCTTTTATTATAAATTTGTGGGAAAAAATACACACATTTTCGAAATCTGCATTAAAAAAATAATAAGATAGTTGTATTTTCATTTAAATTTGTTGACGTCCACCAAACTGGAATGGTCATATTAATACCGTCTATATAATTATTCATCTAAAGTATCGGCTATCAATGCATTTTATGTGTTATTTTTACTATTACATTGTGTCATGCCAGAATAGATTAAACGAAAACAGTGATATTTTAATTACATGAACGCATAAATTGTATACTGTGTACGATTTACAATACCTTCAATCGTAATTGAAGGGCTTATTGCAATACTGGACTAACCCGCACCTGAGTAACAAATTTATAAAAAATGTACATGTAGTGGTCTAGATGCCAGCAGGGCAGTATTTACGTTCTACTGCCAGCCGCACGCCGGACGTTAATAGTGGACTACCAGCAGATGGTCCACTATTACCGTCAGCACACAACCACATAAAAATGTACAGATGTACAGGCACTGGTGCATGAGCCGGTAGGGCAGTATTTCCGCTCAAACGCCAGCCACGAGCCGGACGCGAACAGTGGACTACCAGCAGATGGTCCACTGTTACCGTCCGCAAACAGGCACAAATCTTAATTAATTGTGCTTGCGGTAGTGAACCATGCAGGTGGATCACTATGGACGAATTCCCTCAAATGACTACAGTTAGTCCACTATTACTATCAGCCCTTCTATTCTTGTAACACCATTAAAGTTAACTTATACAATGTCAGCAAACCATTACAACCTTGTAAATATGTTTGTCAATCATCCCCGGACTATTTTTATATACCGAAACAAATGTATACACTAATCAAGCAGTGCAACTTCGTACAGAAATGGGGGGGGGGGTTAAGTCCAACTATAACTTTTGGGGATAATGAGGTTCAAACAAACACGTTTGGCTCAAAAGTATTGTGGCTCAAACATATTTTGCGCCAAATGACGTTTCTACCAAAACACTTTTCCACCAAATATTTCCTTAGGTTTAGGCTTAGGTTAGGGTTAGTGTAGTATCGCATGGTAGTATGAACTATCTTGACTTTTATCTAAGATAACTTTTTTACTGAATTATCTTATATGCGGGATAATTTTACAAGATAACTTAGAAGATAATTTTCGTAATTTGAAATTTAATTGATTTAAAAAGTAAAACAATATACCGTATATAATACAAAAATAAAATAAATATTTTGAATTAAACGGTTAAAATTAATTAAGAAGCTGTGTTTCTATTATTAAAATTGGTTAGTTGGTCCATCCTGTTTCCGTATACAAATTAGCCCAGCAAACATGGGGTTGTCGGGCCGGTTCGGGCTCGTACTGGCAACATCGGGTTGCGGATAGATACTAAATTCCTGAATCAGGCCAATTTACTTTTTTCTGAATCGGCAGTTACAATATTGGCCTGATACACGACAAGGCATCGAAATGGCCACTTCATATCATACTGAATCGGGTTGATTACCTTCATTGTTATTTGGGCGGATTCGGGAAAATGAATCGGGCCGACATATATAAGAGAGAGAGAGAGAAAGAGTAGATATGATTCCACCCTTTGCGTAGCTGTCAGAAAGCGATCGTTAACCTTTGCCTTTTCTAAAAAACTATCAAAGGGCCAAAAACACCACACGGCGTTCTATAGCTTACCCGTGACACCTACTCATTAAAGGAAGGGGAAGTTCACGACCGAGTCCTTTTTTCACAATACGATATATATTTTTTATATGGGAGGAGAAGCTCCAATTCCTGTGCATTTGGCACAGTAACCCATATCTTCCTTGGATGAGTGACGGAGCGGCCCACTTTGGAACAAGGGCGCGATAAAATATACGCTCCAACCGGAAAGGGGGATGACAATATACCAGGGGGCGGCAATCATTACAAAAGGGGACGAACAGGGCGGTACCAGACACAGCAAACCTGATAAAAGGGGCCCGGAGCTGATTAGAGGCATTCAAGCGGGGGGCGAGGGGGGGGGGGGGGCGATACAGTGATCAACGTCGGCCCCCATCTCTGCGGGCCGACATGGTAACGACCGATACAGAATTATATGTGTCGGCCCGATACAATTTTTCCTGAATCGGTCCAATTAACGATAACCAGAATACGATGCCTTGCCGTCCCAGCAAACATGAAATGAATGGCTCGACACCGTAAATCCGACACAAAGCACCGGCCCTGAACAGGCCAACGCAGTGTTTTATGCACTATGCACCCCGGACCGTTGACGAGTGGCTAAACGGCCGAAGAACGCTCCGATTCGTATCGGCCGATACGAACAGAGCCGGTTCGTACCGGCCGGAAGAAAACGGGCCGGATCCTGTCGGACGATATGAACAGGCCCCGTGTCGGGCCGGTTCCAATTGACGGTCTAAACCGAAACCGGCTCGCCACTGTTAATCGGACACGGAAACACCGGGTGATTCGAACCGGGCCGGCTCGTATTGGGCGATATCAACCAGGCCGTACTCGTCCGGTTTCGGCTCCCAGATTTCCACCTCTATCGCTATGGACCAAGCTGTAGAGGGGAAGCAGCGAGGGTTGGGGGAGGGGAGACGGGAGGTGGGGGGTGCAGCGGCAAGGAGGTTGTATAGATGGAGGCGGCACAGCGCTATAACTGCATACAAACAATTAAGCCTAAAATGTAGCCCAACTGGCTGTAGAGAGTGGCTGTCAGCCGTTCACAAAACAATAACATTACGCGAGTAATTATACATCAAGATGAAATGCATAGCATATTCCATGTTGAATTTTGTATGTATAGTATTAATAATGAATTGAAGTGGTTATGTGTACGATTAAAAATGAAAATATTAAAAAATTATAATTATACAATTATAATTACCGAACTTTACCATAATTAAATATATAATTTATATTTATTTACGTCATCTGTTAACACAAACAACATAACATGCTTTATTCATCCCGCGTGAATTACAGAGTACTTCTAGTTATTTGTAAACAAACAAACATCAGTTACTTATAGCAATAACAACCAGTAAAGCGACAGTTCCCGGCGGACGCGAACGAAGTGTACATATTAATTAATTAAGATGATTAATTTTAATTATCAATTATAAAAAATGGAGGAAAACGGGGTAAAATGTCAAGACATACAAAACCCGCGTAAGTTATACCACTGTAACGTTTTTATTATTCATTTTATAGTATACACCATAGAGATACTTTCGAAAGACCATGAAAAACTACTACTTATTAAGATGATTAATTTAAATTATAAAGTATAAAAAATTGAGAAAACGGGATAAAAAAAAAAAAAAAAAAAAAAACGCGTAAGTTATATCGCTATAACGTTTTTATTATTCATTTTACAGTATACACTATACAGATGCTTGCGAAAGACCATGAAAAATGACTACTTATTGTTCTTATATAGTGAGGACAAAAAATAGAGAGAAATGGGTAAAAACGACAAAAATAACAAAAATAACAAAAATGTGGTCAACGATTGCAAATCTTGGTCAAGGCTGGAGCATTACTGAATTAACCGATTTTAATAAAAAATACACAGAAACATTCGTTCTAGATCAACTTAAAATCCGTTGTATGTTATAATAAAATCTGGCTATTAGTATCCGCGTAAAACCTAAAAGTATAAAAAAAATACAGGGTAAAATGGCAAAATACACAAAAGTTATTTACCAATATCGTTTCTATTATTAATTTTACAGTAAATATTACGTAAACACTTTCGATAGACAATAAAAAAGTACTAATTATATGTACTAAGTATTTATTATTTTTAATTATGTAAGACCCCCAAAAAGAGGACAAAATGTTAAAAATTGTAAGTATAAAAAAGTTATTTGTCAATAAATCAATTATTATTCATTTTACAGTGATAACCATAAAGCCACTTTTTATTTGCAGAATTAAAATACAAATTATGTATACCCACTTTTTTTGTTTTTATGCCTAGAAAACCTCGAAAAATTGAAAACAAATAAAACCCCTTTTAGATTTTTGCGCTTTGCGCGGGTACCCGTTTTCTGATACTATTCAGTCATACACCGTATATCAAGTTGATGACGACCCAACACGTCTGTAAAGTTTGGCTCTAATTGCTTCATTAATTGATTAATGCTCGAATTGGTCGGGCCGGGTCGGGCCGGGCCGGGCCGGGTCTATCATTTTTTTTTGCTCGTTCTTTTTAATTTTTTTTGCTGATTCCAAAAAAAAACCTTTTTTTTTTTTGCGATGTCGGGAAAGTGCTTTTCTGAAGATGTAATTTTTACGCTATGCAGAGAAAAGCTCTCTTCGTTCGCAATTATTGCACTACTGTGCAATAATTACTTATAGCAATAACAATTATTGCACTACTGTGCAATAATAAAATAATTGTTATCATCATAGTAATGATGATAACAATTATTTTACGCATAATTAATGATATTCAAACAATGGATATATCTTGAATGGGATTGTATATAATAAAGTGATACTTGGCAGTCATTAGAACATGGTTTCCAGGTTCCACTATTTATAACATCTACAACGAGGTATTATATAATAAAAACCCACAGTTTAGTCATAACTTATGTTACATTAAACATGTTATCAAGTTTCATTAGCCTTGTTAATTAATTAAGTACAACTGACATGACAATTTTAATTTACTTCAGATAACACGTAATTATCATTGAATCATGTATAGCAAATTTGTTACTACATGTTTGCGCGTAGTAAACTCAATTTTCAACTAATATCAGGTACTTAGCAATGGAATGTAACTTCATTTCGCATTTAAATGTTCTTATATGTTTATAGTTATCAAAACGTTTATAATTTTACCCATAATAAGCTGATATTTAAAAAAAAAATGCCTAAACCAATTATTTTATGAACAAACTTTCCGAGGGAAAAAGTCAGTTCTCCGGTCAGCCAGTTGGGCTACAAATTAGGCTCCAAAAATAACTGGCTGTGCCGCCTCCATCTATACAACCTCCTTGTGCAGCGGCAGTGAAGGCGAGCGCAGAAGGTAGCATTCCTAAGATAAGATAATTCACTGCATCCATTTTCAGAGTAAAGACACGAATTTGAAAGGCCTCGCGTAATAACAATATTTTTTAGTATTTAATTATATTTTTTGTTCATGTTTATTTAATTATAAATACTGTATCCTTGCGTTCAATACCACTATAATCACTCTAACGAAATAATTTAGAGTTATGAACAATTTAAATGTGTTATAATTATGAATTTAAATAAACTCAAAAGCTTATTTAAACGGTAACTAAACTAAATTTCAAAGTATTCTATGATATCATTATTTATGTATATAAACAATCAATGCATTTTGGATCTTTTCGGTTTGGTAGACGGCACTAAATTTAAAACAAAAAAGGTATTATTCATTTTTTTTAACGCAGATTCCGAAAATGTGTGTCTTTTTTTCGAGAAACTTATAATAAAATAGGTGAATGCATTTAAATTATTGTTTCCTATGTAATTGTTAAGCAACGTAAACTTTGATTTTGACGGTATGAAAGTGCATAACATTAACATATGCATATTTGCTTGCATTAACCTAACCTAACTTAATTTAATCTACCTTAACCTAACCTAATCTAACCTAACCTATAAACTAACCTAACCCAGCCTAACCTTATAAGGTAGGTTAGGTTAGATTAGGTTAGGTAAGGTCAGGTATATCTGACCTTACTGTTGGAGTTGTCTCACCTGCGTGTATGAATAGACGGGCACTGTGATATTGTCAGTATACCATACTGAGTGTAAACTGTATTATAGTAATACTGTCTTATCATTGTCGTCAATTTACATAGCGACAATGTTTATATAGGTTAATCTTTAACACTTAACTTCGTGTTGTTTTTATTGTATTTAAAACTAACTTAACCTAATAATAGTAATAAGTAAATAAGTAAGCCATATCGGCGTGAACACCGCGGCACATGCAATACACGGCAGAGAGGGGAGGCGGAGGCACATCTACTTAAGCTGGTAAATGATTTGCGACTGACTGAAGTGAACTGCACCAGTGTTTATAACAATAGATATGCTGACGCGTGTCCGATTGAGAACCTTGCCTCATCATGGTAAGTAAGCGCTTGTTTGCTTTTACCAAAGCAGAAGAGTACTGTATTTTAACAGTATACAACACTTACTTATCCTAACTTAACCTTACCTTACCAATAATACCGAAGTACTATGTTAGGTTAGGTTAGGTTACGTTAGGTTAGATTAGGGTAATTTAGGTTAGGTTAGGTTAGGGTAGTTTAGGTTAGGTTAGATTAGGTTAGATTAGGTGAGGTTAAGTTAGGTTATTATAAACACATATATGTTATGCAGTTATCAACGCACGTTGTTATCAACGTACGTTGATAACAAGTTCATGCAATGAAAATATCACTGTTTTCGGTTAGGCCTAATCTAGTCTGTCATGATACAATTTAATAATAAAAATAACGGATCATTTCTGTTTGGAAGACGGCACTAAATTTAAATCAAAATATAATTGGCTTATTGTATTTTTTTAATGCAGATTCCGAAAATGTGTGCATTTTTTCTATACACTTATAATACAAAAAGTTACCCCCAATTAAATTTAGTTTGTCTATATAAGTTCATTATTGGTAAGAAACGCAAACGTTGATTTACATTTTTTCTAGTTCGGGGGGGGGGGGGGGGGGGGGGGGGGGGGGTGGTTGGACCTATCAACATTTGTACGTGCATATGTATTCACTAATCACGCATATGTATTCACTAATCACGCATGCTGCAGTGTTACTTCGTACCGAGATCAGTAAATATACATTGATAAGTATGTTTATGAAGATACAATTAAGATACAAGCATCATACAGCCTTGGGTTAAAATGTATTTAGATATAATTACAATAAACATGCGCAAAATAAAATTGAGCTTAATTTAAAATACAGTTTCAAAATATATTTTAAATGTTCATTTCATTTTTATATCTGTAAATATCGGTTGTCGCGTTAGTAAATTTAAAATCTAGCGAATTATCTGTTGGATGGCAATATTTATGAAGTAGCTAGCAGTGATAATATAATAAATATTATAAATAAATACTGCATATATATACATATATATCCGTTATTTTATGAATTGGACATTACGATGCCTTGCCATGTGTTGGCCCGACATAGTAACGGCTGATCAGAATTATGTGTGTCGGGCCGATACATTTTTCCCTGAATCGATCTAATTAACAATAACCAGAATCGGCCCGATTCAGTATTCTATGAATTGGGCATTACGATGATGTGCTGTGTATCGGGCCAACATAGCAACGGCCGTTTCAGAAATATATATGTTGGCCCGATACATTATTTCCTAAATCTGGCAATTAACAAAAAACGGAATCGGCCCGATTCATTATTTTATCAATTGACCATTACGATGCTTTGCCGTGCATCGGGCCAACATAGTAACGGCCGAATCAGGAAAAACTAAAGTGGCCCGATTCAGGAAATCAGTCTCTAGTTGCAACCCGGTGTTGCCAGTGCGAGCCCGATACCAGCCGGACCGGACCGATAACCCCATGTTTGCTGGAGTGTATCGGGCCAACATAGTATAATTTTTGGAAAGCAGATAAAATATGTCATGCCTGTTACTCGCAACAAGTTCATCCTGCCGGATGAATAGATAACTACTACAGCTGATCGGGAATCGGCGTTACGAAAGCGCCACGTCACTGCGGTCGAGAAGTGGTCAGAACACATCAAGAGTTTGCCAGAGCTGACCATAGGTAACCGTCCGAAAAGGTGGAGACAAGTAGTGGAGAAACTGGAGTATGATCAGTATGTAATCAAGATGGACGAGTCTGGTAGAACCACAATTAGGAATATAAGATTTCTTCGGGAGATTGAACCATATATTAGGAACCAGCACATATGTACCTGACTGGATACCGAGAGATGCTACCAACCTAACTATATACTCCTGACTTGCATACTCATCAACGAACACCAGGTATCCCGAAACCGTTAAAACAGGTTATCACACCAACTATATACACAATCAAGAAGACTAAGCCAACAGACACACAGGGACACAAATATCCACAGAAAGACATAATTCCCCTACAGATGGACTTCGACGTTCCTGACCCATCACTGGCAACCGAACCAACGACTGCGGTTAAACATGCAGAACCGCCTGATATACCGGCAACAACGCATCAACCACCAAATCTGACACAGCAAGATGTGACACCAGAGCGTCTGCGCAAGGACCGTATGGAACGAGGACAACCTGGCGATAATAGGAGACCAATCCGAGTCCGGAGACCACCAAGGAAACTGAGTCCTTCAATGCGCGGAAAACATCACTAGTTAACATAAACCCCACGCAATAATGACACTGGTGAGATGGCATTGCACGCAGACAAAGAACTACGGACACAAGTTGATCGTTTTATCAAAATGAAGCACTAAAAATAGCAGTGGACGCTGTCTTCTCAATATTTGGGAAATCAGCTAATTTGGGGAGGCCATTAATGATAATGCATACCTACCTACCACATGTAGCTACCTAAAGGATAGCTACTTACAAACCTATTGAATTAGGTACCTACCTATATTTTTGTTTCATTGATATTATATAACCTATGTGTACCTTAATTATATAATAGCTACATACCTATCTATGTATATATTTATATCCCATTTATTAATAGTTTGTTTTACTTGGTCTCAGTTATTAAATACTTTTGCTGAAAATGACTTTAGTCTATTCCTTAATAAATATTAAATACACACCAAATAGTGTACCGTGCTATGTTTGCATACATAGTCACGGTCTCACGGACGCTAGTGTCCTCTACACCCCAACTACTGCAATCTACGCAGTAAACTCATAACAGCGCGACAGCCACAAAAAATCGGCTCGACATTGGCACGATTACGCTGTTGTAACTTGTATGACAGTTACACCAATTGGCAATACGATTATAATCGCCACTAGCCCAATTAAGATTTGTCGTGTGTTTTCCGATACTTTGAAGGAATCGTAACTGCTGAAATTAGGGATACGACAGTTGACAGTACGTCGATTAATATAAATTGGCACAATAAAGATCTGTCGTAAGGTTGCCAACAAAAAACACACAAAAAGTCGGCTCGGCATTTGCAACTTTTAATTGCAAGAACTAGAACACGTTGGACTTCAACAACGACCGATGAACCGGGCGGCCGTTTCGTATCGGTTGATCTGTACCGGCCAGAGTCGGCCCGATACATATCGGTTGATATGTACCGGCCAGTATCGGGTTCCAGCCCGATACTCACCGACACTGGCTGACACTGATCCGATATATTTTTCCTTTATCAGCCGTTAACAATAAATGGAATCGGCCTTGTTAATTATTCCATGAATTGGCAATTACGATGCTTTCCCGACAAACACATGCTCATTGGGGCAACATTGGCCCAGTTACGACATATATCAAATCGTTATTGGGGAAATGTTGGCACAACGATATATCGAAATTGGCCCGAATGTCTAAACAATTTACGTCTGCACATCGAATGCTTTGCAGATCCAACATTGGCGTAGTTACGACGTCTTAAAATATTGGTAACCATACGACAAATTTTAATTGGGACAATGACGATTATAAGCGTATTGCCAATCGTCGTAAAGCAACGTAAGAGTGCCAATGCCGAGCCGACTTTCTGTGTTTTTTGTTGGCAAGATTACGACAAATCTTTATTGGGCCAATGTAAATTAATCGACGTATTACCAATGGTCGTATCCATCTTAATTGGACAAATTTCAGCAATTACGATTCCTTGAATATATCGGCAAACAGACGACAAATCCTAATTGGGTCAATTACGATTGTAATTCTATTGCCAATCGTCGTAACTGTCGTTAAACAACGTAATCGTGAAAATGTCGAACCGATGTTTTGTGTTTGTCGGGTTATCATTCTACTCATGTATCGAGCCAACACTGTGACGAATGATTCAGAAAAAAGTAAGATGGCCCGATTCAGTATGTGCGCACATGCAGGTATTGCCTGTACAATCATATACATATGCACGATATATTGATCTGAGCTGGAGCGCGCACCCGTTGATGACCATGTAGTTAACGATATAGTTGTTAGGATATATATATATACAGTTTGGTATTTATAATTGCAAACAGTGCAGTTTTTATATTATCAAAATAATTTTAAGATAAGCAAAGTAATTCTCACAATGCTCATACAGTTACATTGTGTATATTATATAGACCAATATCAATATATATGAAAATTGATTTGACTATTGAAATATCAAGGTTAATATACATATATTTAAAAATATACTGTGGGTTTACCGTTTGATATAAGATGATCCATTTCAGTTTGATTAATTTTGTTTTATAATTCAAAATATCTTGAAACAAGCTGCATTAATTCTACGTAATTTCTATAATTCATGCACAACAGAACAGTTATTAACTTTTCAAACCACTGATTAGGTAAATAATCTAATTTTCGTAAGAGATAAATATTCTGAAATATAATAGTATATAGATAGTAGTAGTAGTAAGTATTGGAGCAGGGGTGCCATTTGAGCTTCGGCTTGGGGGGGGGGGGGGGGGGGGGGGGGGGGGGGGGCAAGAATCTATACAATATTTATGTAAAAAATACGTTGATTTTTACATGTTTTAATAATTATTGTTGGAGTCTCGTATGTATAGGCGGAATGTTGTACGAGTCTTAATTTTCATATAATTGTTTTAGTCTGTTTTTATTTTTGGTAATCAGCTACCGATACTAACAAAAATATCATATTTACCAGTAAAGCGGAAGTCCCCGGCGGACGCGAACAGAGTTTGTGCATATTACAGCCCAACCTAATCTAACACAACCTAACTAACTTAACCTACCCAAATCCAACCTAATATAAATTAACCTAACCTAACCAAATCTAATCTAAGTTATCTAATTTAACCTAACGCAAACTCCAATCTCTTCTTTCAATAATACTCCAGCATCGACAGACTTTTAGGATCGGGTCGCACCTAACCAAACCGGGACCGGGTGTGTCATTATTGATGTTTTTGGGACAAAAGACAGATAACACACTATTTCAAAATGATTAATTAAACTTACAGAATCACCAAAACCATTGAGGAAAACGTTGAAAACCGGGAAAAATATTTTTTTTAAACGTAAGTTATTTCCCAATAACGTTTCTATTATCCATTTTATAGCTTCCCTCATATAGATACTTTCGATAGACAATTAAAAACTAATAATTATCTAATTGAATACCGCGGACAAAGAAAAATGATAAAAATGGCAAAAATAGTCATAAATGACAAAAATAACAACAAAAAGTGAAACCCCTCTGCTCAGTCTGCAGCATTACTCAATAAAACGATTCCAACCAAATTCTACATTTTTGTTGTGCATTTTTCAACATAAAATCCGTGTGCTTCCATGAGTACCAGCGCAAATTGTAAAAATGTTAGAAAATAAGCGGCGAGCAAACCGTTGCATAAGAGGAATACCGCTAGTTATTTCCAAATAACTTTTTTTTAATTCATTTTATAGTAACCATCATACATATACTTTTGATACACAATATAAAACTACTAATATTATCCCCGTGCACTATTTATGATTATTTTTACTAACCAACCAATTGAAAAATGGTAAAAATTGCATAAGTACAAAAGTTATTTGTCCATAAATCCGTTATTACATGTTTTGTAGTAATAAATATTGAGACACTTTCGATAGACCATGTGAAACTACAAATTATTTATAATCATTTTTAATTTTTTATATATGGAAACCCACGACAAATATAAAAGAAGAACACGCTGTTTTACGTGTTTGCGCTCTGTGCGGGTACACATGTTCAGATTTAGTTCAAACATACAGCGGATTTTAAGTTGATGACGACCCAACATATCTGTAAAAGTTGATCCTACCCCTATGATTGAGTAATGCTGCAGCTTTGACCTAAATTTCCGATCGGGCCGTGCCAGATTTTTTTTTTTATCCTTTATACTTTTTTGGAATAATTCCAAATTTCTCATTTTTTGTTTCTGCGATGTCGGGAAAGAGGGTTGCTGAAGATTTAATTTATTACCGTGTGGAGAAAGTTCTCTTCGCGGTCGCTCCGTTTACAATAATTGTGAACGGAGCGCCAGCGAAGAGAGCTTATCTATGTATACAGTCAAAATTACATATTCTGAAAACCACTTTCCTGACATCGCGGAAAAAATACAGATTTGGAATCAGCGTAAAATTTATGAAGAAAGAGTCCCGGCGGCCAGTTTCGGACAGGTCCGACCCGACCTGACCTGACCAAAAATTGTGGTCGAAGCGATTCGAGCCAAATTTTACAGATATATTGAATATCGTTCAACTTAAAATCCGTTGAATGTTTGAACAAAATCTTACCAAAGCTCAAAAATGTAAAATTGTGTATTTTTCGTTGCATTTTTGGAGGTTTTGAAGATATAAATAAAATAAAAACTGGAAAAATTGGATATACATAATTTGTAGTTTAACAAGGCCTATAGAAATTGTGTATGGTTATTGCCATAAAATAAATAATAACAGTAATACTTCAGTAACGATGACATCTCCCCAACTTCAATTTAATGCGAGGTGTTTGCTCAATTAACAATTATACAAGAAAAATGTTGTAATAGTTGTAATGTTGTAACAAATATTAAAAAATAGTTGTAATACAAATATTAAACAATATACCTCCCCAATTCATAACGCACAAACTTGATATCCTGATTGCATCAGTCAGGTTGTTGACATCAGAAACCATCTCTATTTCGGCCCGCAGATAAAGAAGAAGATCTATAACTTACAAGAGTTAGTTTGTTTTTAGTACAGTCCGGATGCACACGTGGTTCCAGGCCCACTGATTTTAATCTCCTGATGATGTCAGAGTTCAAAAAATTGAAAAACTTCTTTAAATATTTACATAGAAAATAATTATTTTTCCTTAAATCTGTTATTATCCATTTTATAGCAATAAACATTGAAACACTTTCGATTGAGATTGCTAAACTAAAAATTATGTATATCCAGTTTTTATTTTTTTATATGTGGAAAACACGTCATTTTTTTTACATTTTTGCGCGTTGTGCGGGTACCCATGGTCTGATTTCGTTCAAACATACACCGGCTTTTAAGTTGATGACCATCGAACATATCTGTAGAATTTGCTTCGAATCTCTTCATTCAGTAATGCTACAGCTTTGTCCAACATTTCCGATCTTGTCCGGGCCGGGCCGGGCAGGGTCTATAGTTTTCTTCTTTTATTCTTTATAATTTTTTGTACTGATTACAAATCTGTACATGTTTTCTGTGCTATCGGGAAAGTGGCTTTTTGAAGAATTAATTTTTACCGTATGTAGAGAAAAGCTCTCTTCGCTTACGCTCCCTTCCCAACCACTATATAAAGCGCCAGTTCCCGGTGGACGCGAACAGAGCGTCAGCGAAGAGAGCTTTTCTCTACATACGATGAAAATTAAATTACCAGAAACCCACTTTTCGACATCGCAGAAGTTTTTCCATTTTTTGAGGTCTCACCATAACAAAAATAATAAATGTTTAATAGAGAAAATAAGTAGTAATTTTTGGTATATCGAAAGTGGCTATATGATATTACTGTAAAATTTATAATAGAAACGTTATTGGTAACTTATATTTTTGTTTGTTTTTCAAGATTTAACATTTTTCTCCATTTTTCTGCCCTTATGTTTTTTTTAAATATTTGTACGGTTTCCGCGGGTACTAATTGTCAGATTTCATTCAAACATACAACGAATTTTAAGTTGGACTATTGTAATTAAACGTGTTTCATTCGCTTTACCACTAAGCTGTATCAATTTATCGAACCAGTTTAATTTTATTTATTAACAATAATTTACAAATATATGGCAATGCATCATATTTACAACAATTGGGATTTTTTCATATTCAACTCTCCAATACCTACTTTCTTGAGGGGTGGAGCCAAACGAGACTGGGGTATTACTGGCATGAAACGTGTTTCAAATTCAATTTCGACGTGAAAACAATACCTCTTACAAAATACCGTTAAAGCCTTATGAGAAATAATAATTAAATGTTGAAATTTGGCGACCAACTTATTATTTTTCTACTCATTACAATATATAATAATTTTAAATTGTGGGGGGGGGGGGGGGGGGGGGCAAACTCTTTCTTGGAGAGCGCAAAGGCGCCATGGAGGGGAGGGGGGGTGCAATCGCCCCCCCCCCCCCCCCCGAAATGGCGCCACTGCATCCAGTACAACTTGCAAAGCCTCATACCTCATCTTGATTTTTTGAGCACTTCTATGCCAATAAAACCATCTAGTTATCACGGTGCGCTCAAGTTCCAATACTTTCAAATTCATATCCTCCTGTGCTTTAACAAAGATCTCATGTCTGGTATTGCTATTACTTATGAAGGTATAGAGAGTAATCTATATTAACATTTTAAAATTTAGCTTAATTGCTTAGGAGCAAAGGATTTTTCCTTGGGGTGTTCAAAAGACACCCATGAGATCTCTTGGGGGGGGGGGGGGGCAGTTGACCCTGCCAGCCCCTCCCCAAATGGTGCCACTGTATTGGAGGTACGAGCAGCCTTTTTTTTTTTTTTTTTTTGTTGTCTCCACCTTAATTATTTATTTTAAAGGCTCCTGGTGTCGGAGGTCACTGGCCTTTCACAGGGGGTCGTTCACCTTATTATCGGCGTTTTTTTTTATTTTTATTTTTTTTTAACACAAGGGCCATTTCCCCCTTAGTAGTGGGGTGGCCACGGCTAAATGGTCAAAAACTCCCCTCAAACCCCCATCCCCTACAGTTACAGCCCAGACGTGGCAACAGGCGTCGGGGACATGGAGAGTGCTGGCTCGTCCACTGTGGGCGAAATCGGAGGTAATTGCCGCCCCCTGTTTTATCGCCACCATACTGCGTGGATCAAGCGCAGTATGGCAGCTAGCCCTATTTCCCCGTTAGGGCGCCAGCTCTCGTCGGGGGACGAATCCTCACTCTCCCCTACCTCGCCAGGCAGTTTCGTGAAACCTAACCCCTCACCACCAACCTCCATTCACTCCTATCCCTCGCTCTCGCCCTCGCTTGTTCCAGGGTCATATCCCTCCTTGCCAAACCACCTCTCACACCGTCCCTCCAACTGAACCTCGGCCTTCCTCTCGCTTGTACCCCTTCCGCTTCAGCATTCATGACCCTTTTCACCAGCCGCTCCTCATCCATCCTCCCCATGTGTACAAACCACCTGAACGTGCTTCTCTCCGTTCTGCCTGACAACTCACCCTCCACACCCACTCTCCTTCTTACCTCCCGGCAAACACATCTTCATTGGGCCAACATTGGCACAATTACGACATATATTAAATCGTTATTGGGTCAATGTTGACAAAACGATATATCGAAATTGGCACGAATGCCTAACTAATGTACGTCTGCACATCGGGCGCTTTGCAGAGCCAACATTGGCGTCGTTACGACGTCTTGAAGTATCGGCAAACATACGGCACATCTTAATTGGGCCAATGAGGATTATAATCGTATTACCAGTTGTCGTAAAGCAACGTAAGAGTGCCAAGGCCGAGCCGACTGTTTGTGATTTTTGTTGGCAAGATTACGACAAATCTTTATTGGGCCAATGCAAATTAATCGACGTATTGCCAACTGTCGTAGCCATCTTAATTGACCCAATTTCATTAATTATAATTCCTTGAAAGGATCGGCAAACATCTGACAAATCTTAATTGGCCCAACTACGATTCTAATCGTATTGCCAATCGTCGTAACTGTCGTAACACAACGTAATCGTGTCAATGTCGAACCGATGTTTTGTGTTTGTCGGACTCCTCGATTATTCCTTAGCCCAGCAAACATGAAATGAATGGCCCGGTGTCAGGGCGGTTCCGGATGCCGACTTAAGCCGACACCGGCCGGACACCGTAAATCCGACACGAAGCACCGGGCCTGAACTGGTCCGACGCAGTGTCTTATGCACTATGCACCCCGGGCCGATGCCGGGTGGCTAAACGGCCGAACAACGGCCCGATTCCTATAGGCCGATACGGTCCGGGCCGGTTCGTACCGGCCGATAGAAACCGGGCCGGTTCTTATCGGCCGATATGAACAGGCCCCGTGTCGGGACGGATACGGCTGCCGGGCTAAACCGAAACCGGCTCGCCCTGTTAATCGGACACGGAAACACCGGGGGTGATTCGAAACGGACGGATCGTATTGGGCGATATTGACCAGCCCGTACTCTGCCAGTTTCGGCTCCCAGATTTCCACCTCGATCGCTATGGATCAAGCTGTAGAGGGGAAGCAGGGAGGGGAGGGGTGGGGGAGGGGAGGTGGGTGGGGGGGGGGGGGGGGGGAGGGTGCAGCGACAGTCACGGCGATCGCAGAAGGTTGAATTCCTAAGATGAGATAATCCACTGGAATCAATTTCAGAACTGCAGAGACGATTTTAATAACAATATTTTTAAATGTTTAATTATATTTTTTGTTCATGTTTATTTAATTATAAATACTGTATATACTTGCGTTCAATACCACTATAATTACTACTAACGATTCTGATGTACAGCCACCTCCGTTTATCTGGATGCCTAGACGTAAAACAGCCGGAAAACCACCGAAACGTTTGAATCTGTAAACACTAACTTTATACACTACTGCATTATCTGTATACAAGAGAAACACTCGTCTCATGGAATATACAAATAATGTTCCTATAATAAAATACTTAAAAGTTAAGATAAAAACTATATACATTATGTTTAATAGTAATTCAGTTCTTTTAGGATTACTATGATTACTATGGCCTGTTATATGATTGTTTTATGACTGATTTATGACTGTTTCATGGCTGTTTTATGCCTGATTTATTACTGTTTTATGACTATTTTATTACTGTTTTGTAACTGATGTATGACTGTTTTGTAACTGTTTTATGACTGTTTTATGACTGTTTATGACTGTTGTATGGATGTGTTATGCCTGTTGTATGACTGTTTTATGACTATTTTACGCTTGTTTTATGACTGTTTTATGACTGTCTTATGACTGTTTTATGACTGTCTTATGACTGTTTTATGACTGTTTTATTACTGGTTTACGACTGTGTTATGAGTGGGTTATGACTGTTTTATGACTATTGTATTACCATTTTATGACTGGTTTATGACTATTGTATTATTGTTTTATGACTGCTTGATGACAGTTTTATTACTGTCTTGTGACTGATTTACTCCTATTTTATGACTGGTTTATGACTATTTTATGACTGTGTTATGACTGTTTTATGACTGTTTTATAGCTGTTGTATGACTGTATGACCCTGTTATATGATTGTTTTATGACTGATTTATGACTGTTTCATGTCTGTTTTTATGCCTGATTTATTAGTTTTATGACTATTTTATTACTGTTTTGTAACTGATGTATGACTGTTTTGTAACTGTTTTATGCCTGTTTTGTGACGGTTTTATGACGGTGTTACGTTTTATATGAATGTTTTGTGACTGTTTTATGACTATTTTATGACTGTTTTATGACTGTTTATGACTGTTGTATGGAGGTGTTATGCCTGTTGTATGACTGTGTTATGACTATTTTACGCCTGTTTTATGACTTTTATGATTGTCTTATGACTGTTTTATGACTGTCTTATGACTGTTTTATGACTGTTTGATTACTGGGTTACAACTGTTTTATGAGTGGGTTATGACCGTTTTATGACTGTTTTATGACTATTTTATTACCGTTTTATGACTGGTTTACGACTATTGTATTATTGTTTTATGACTGCTTGATGACAGTTTTATTACTGGTTTGTGACTGATTTACTCCTGTTTTTATGACTGGTGTAGGACTAATTTATGATTGTTTTATGACTGTTATATGACTGTTTTATGACTGTTTTATAGCTGTTGTATGACTGTATGACGTGTTATATGATTGTTTCATGACTGATTTATGACTGTTTCATGGCTGTTTTATGCCAGATTTATTATTGTTTTATGAATATTTTATTACTGGTTTGTAACTGATGTATGACTGTTTTGTAACTGTTTTATGACGGTGTTACGTTTTTTTATGACTGTTTTATGACTGTTTTATGACTGTTTTATGACTGTTTATGACTGTTGTATGGATGTGTTATGCCTGTTGTATGACTGCTTTATGACTATTTTACGCTTGTTTTATGACTGTTTTATGAGTGTCTTATGACTGTTTTATGACTGTCTTATGACTGTTTTATGACTGTTTTATTACTGGTTTACGACTGTGTTATGAGTGGGTTATGACTGTTTTATGACTGTGTTATGACTATTTTCTTACCATTTTATGACTGGTTTATGACTATTGTATTATTGTTTTATGACTGCTTGATGATAGTTTTATTACTGTCTGGTGACTGATTTACTCCTGATATACTCCTGTTTTATGACTGGTTTATGACTATTTTATGACGGTTTTATGACTGTTTATGACTGTTTTATGGAGGTGTTATGCCTGTTGTATGACTGTTTTATGACTATTTTACGCCTGTTTTATGACTGTTTTATGATTGTCTGATGACTGTTTTATGACTGTCTTATGACTGTTTTATGACTGTTTGATTACTGGGTTACGACTGTTTTATGAGTGGGTTATGACCGTTTTATGACTGTTTTATGACTATTTTATTACCGTTTTATGCCTAGTTTATGACTATGGTATTATTGTTTTATGACTGCTTTATGCCAGTTTTATTACTGGTTTCTGACTGATTTACTCCTGGGACTGTTTTATGACTGTTTTATAGCTGTTGTATGACTGTATGACCTGTTATATGATTGTTTCATGACTGATTTATGACTGTTTCATGGCTGTTTTATGCCTGATTTATTAGTTGTATGACTATTTTATTACTGTTTTGTAACTGATGTATGACTGTTTTGTAACTGTTTTATGACTGTTTTGTGACTGTTTTATGACGGTGTTACGTTTTTTTTATGACTGCTTTATGACTGTTTTATGACTGTTTTATGCCTGTTTTATGACTGTTTTATGACTGTGTATGACTGTTGTATGGATGTGTTATGCCTGTTGTATGACTGTTTTATGACTATTTAACGCTTGTTTTATGACTGTTTTATAACTGTCTTATGACTGTTTTATGACTGTCTTATTACTGTTTATTACTGTTTGATTACTGGTTTACGCCTGTTTTATGAGTGGGTTATGACTGTTTTATGACTGTTTTATGAATATTTTATTACCGTTTTATGACGGGTTTATGACTATTGTATTATTGTTTTATGACTGCTTGATGACAGGTTTATTACTGTCTTGTGACTGATTTACTCCTGTTTTATGACTGGTTTATGACTATTTTATGACTGTTTTATGACTGTTGTATGACTGTTTTATATCTGTTGTAGGACTGTTTTATGACTGGTTGGAATTATATTGTGTATTCCTTATGTCATAATGTGTAAGCTTAAAGTAACAAAATTATTTACTCAAAACTTTACAAGTTATTTAGTTACCTACAAACTAGTAAGTAAATAAAAAACACTTATAATAGTGAATAGGTCGACACCAAAACGGCCGACCTATCATAATTTATACAATAGGTCGACAATTTGGTCGCCCTATGTTGTAAACTAAGGGCTAAAAATCGCTATTTTATTCACGAGTTTTGTAACATAGGTCGGCCGACCGGCTGACCTATTATGCAATTTAAGTGTTTCACTAAATATATGGGATATATATAATTGGTCGGCCGTGAATATGTCGACCGATAAAACGGCAGACCTATTCCCAATTTATACAATTGGTCGGCCGTTTTGTCGACCTATGATGTCTATTCCGCATATATATATATATATATATATATATATATACTAATATATATATATATATATATATATATATATATATATATATATATATATATATATATATATATATATATATATATATATATATATATTTGGACCATAAACATGGTTTTCCGACCTTGTAATTTTTACGGTGTCACGTTTAGAAGAGCTCTCTCCGTTCGCAATAATTCCAGTTATTTGTCAACCAGTAAAGCGCCAGTTCCCGGCGTACGCGAACGGAGTTTGTACAAATGCATCTAAATAATGTAATATATAACTTTTCCAGATACGAAAAATATAAAAACTGGATATACATTTTTTGTGTGCTTCAATTATTATTTGAAAGTGACTCTATGGTTATTTCGGTAAAATGTATAATAAAAGATTTATTGACAAATAACTGATTTTTAATTAATTCCTATCTAAATTAATGTAATATACATATTCCCACTTATTTGTCAATACATCTTTTATTGTCCATTTTATAGTTATAACCATAGAGTCACTTTCGAAGAAGAATTCAAAAACACAAAAAATGTATATCCAGTTTTTATTTTTTCGTATCTGGAAAAGGCCGACAAATTGAAAAGAAACGGGGTTAATTTACATTTTTACGCTTTGCGCGGGTACACTTTCTCAGATTTCGTTCAAACATACAAAGGATGGTAAGGTGACCCAAGACAAATGTAGGCGTGAAAATTTGGTTCGAATCGGTACTTTCAGTAATTCTGTAGCCTTAAACAAAATTTCCGGTCGGGCCGGACCGGGTCGGGTCGGGTCGGGTCGGGTCGGGTCGGGTCAGGTCGGGTCGGGTCGGGTCGGGTCGGGTCGGGTCGGGTCGGGTCGGGTCGGGTCGGGTCGGGTCGGGGTTGGGGTCGGGTAGGGTCGGGTCGGGTCGGGTCGGGTCGGGTCGGGTCGGGTCATGTTGGGTCGGGTCGGGTGATTTTTTTTTTGATAATTTAAAAATAAAGACAAAAAACGGAGAAAAAATTGAGAAAAAAATTGGTCCATAAACATGGTTTTCAGACCATGCGATTTTTACGCTATGCAATAAATCTTTTATTCTCCATTTTAGCGAGCTAACCATAGTCACTTTCGAAAAAGAATTCAAAAACTCAAAAAATGTGTATCCAGTTTTTACTTTTTTCGCATATGGAAAAGGCCGTAAAATTGAAAAGAAAAAAGGGTTAATTTACGTTTTTGCGCTTTGCGCGGGTACCGTTTTTAAGATTTCGTTTAAACATACAAAGGATGGGTAAGTTGACCCAAAACAAATGTATGTGTGAAAATTTGGTTCGTATCGGTCTATTCAGTAATGCTGTAGCTTTAAACAAAATTTCCGTTCGGGCCGGGCTGGGTCGGGCCCGGGCCGGGTCGGGTCGAGTCGGGTCGGGTTTTTTTTTGATAATTAAATACATATAAATATATATATATATTATATATATATATATATATATATATTATATATATATATATATATATATATATATATATATATATATATATATATATATATATTCCTTAAGTTCCGGATTGCAGGACCGTATTAAATTCGCACTGTAATGCCGGACATGCAAACAAATTATTTTATCTGGAAATAAAGTACCTCTATTTGATACGTTTTTTCATTAGCATCACCAGTATTTTATTTTATTTTTATTATTGACATTTTTTTTTTTTTCTTTGAATTTTGTTTGGATTACATGTCCTGCAAAAAGCCTACCATTTTTCGCAGGATATTGTAGACCATATTTTCTTTGTATAAAACGACAGTTTCCCATTATTTAAATTCAGAAAGCATGTGAAACTTTTGATATACACTATTTACTAAAGTTCCTGAATGCCGGACAGTGTTTCATTTCGCTAGACATGCCGGAGGTCCTTGCGTGTGGGACCAAGAGTTGGCTTTGAGATGCTTCAACACTTTTGTCTTGCCAGGCTTGGAGTAATGTTCTGCAGTGTGGGTGATCAACGGCTGAGTCTCATCTGAGGTTGCCATATTTTTAACTGGTGGTGCTCTCGTCTGCAACCTCTCCCATCGTCGCTTTGTTGCGGCTTTGTGCATGCCCAACACAATTAGAAGCAATCCGTTCAATCCTCTCTGTTGTTTGTTGCCGCCGCCATCTGCGCCGGCGCGTGTTACGAGAGGTGCTTGAGGCTCATCAGTACTCCTATGTACTTCCTCGGTGTAGGACTTTACATTATCGTCGGACGTCGAATGGTTTGGGTCGCTCTGTGTTTGATGGTGTGGGCATGTGGCATGTGGCAATTCCTAACGCATGACTGTATATGCCTTTCTGACTGCCCTGTATGTTTAATTAAATTGTTTAGTTGACTTTTATTATTAAGAATGAATATGCAACTGTTAAATTGATTACTTAAAATTAAGATACATAGGTATAACGAAATACGTTTTTTTTAACATATCTTTAATCAGAGTTATTATGTTTAAATAGATAATTAAAATATTGATAGCTATATGATATGCATAGGAGGAAGATTTGATGCCTTATTCATATTATGAAGTTTATTGTCTTTATAATTCTTGATAAATGCTTAATATTTGTGTTTATTTTTAGCATTATTGATAATTATTACAACAACCCTGTAAGTGATACTGGTCTTTACATTTGAAAAATACATAATCATTCACTCACGTGTGCATGCATGAAGTGGTGGTCGTGCGCGGTTATATGCAGTACAATTTTTTATGTTGCTTTGGGTTTGCGGCCAGGTGAGGGGCATGTTGTTTTTACGTCTGATACACTGATGTAGCCATTGCACAGCGTTCTATTATACAGTGTTCACATTGGTCTCGCATATACCATATCGCACGAAAAAGTATTCGTGTTGCTGCTTTTGCCAATGTCTTAGACATCAAGAAAATGGTAGCTTACATACAAAACAGTATTTTGCGTTGTTAATGACACACCCAACTGATGCAACGTATGTGCGAGACCAGTGTAAACACGATCTAACAGAAGGTTGTAAAAACAACATGCCCTCACGTGGCCGTGAACGTGAGATCAAAGAAACATAAAAACTGTTCTGCATATAACCACGCAATACCACCGCTGCATGCATGCGTGAGTGAATGATTATATGTTTTTCAAATGTAAGAACCAGTAGCGTTAGATGAGCTGATCTTGTGATGACTCAAATGCCAGATTTTGCACATTCGCGGATGCGGATACTAAGTCTTAATCAGATGACAAATTTTATACAAGAGTGGATGCGGCCCTATTTACGGGTGTCAGATTTTAGATATCCTCGGATGCGGATGATGTAATATAGAAATCCGCGGATGCGGATGCGGATTGTGGATGCATAATTTATTTGTGTATAAAATACATATGTAATGTGTTTATCTGGAATGGCCTAGTTCGCTGTGTTTCATGATGTGGGATTCAATGGAAAAGTAGTTGTACATAGGCCTGATTGGTCTATATATATATATGTATATATATGTTTTTATTTATTTATATACATTAGGGCCATTTCCCTCTTACTAGAGGGGTGGCCACGGCCAAATGGTCCCATGCACAGTTACATCCCAGACGTGGTCAACAGGCGTCGGGGACATGGAGAGTGCTGGCTCGTCCACAGTGGGCGAACACCCGAGGTAATTGCCGCCCCCTGCTTGATCGCCGCCACACTGCGTGGATCAAGCTCAGTATGGCAGCTAGCCCTATTTCACTGTTAGGGCGCCAGCTCTCGCTGGTTTACCCCACCAGATAACGAGGAGGTGACGAATCCTCACTCTCCCCTACCTCGCCAGACCGTTCCGCGAACCCTACCCCCTCACCACCAACCTCCATTCACTCCTATTCCTCGCTCTCGTCCTCCCTTGTTCCAGGGTCATTTCCCTCCTTGCCAAACCCCCTCTCACACCGTCCCTCCATCTGAACCTCGGCCTTCCTCTCGCTTGTACCCCTTCCGATTCAGCATTCATGACCCTTTTCACCAGCCGCTCCTCATCCATCCTCTCCATGTGTCCAAACCACCTCAACGCGCTTCTCTCCGCTATGCCTGACAACTCAACCTCCACACCCACTCTCCTTCTTACCTCCTCATTCCTTAGCCTATCCATTCTAGTCACTCCACACATGCTTCTCAAACACCTCATCTCCAACACATCCAGTCTCCTCCTCTCCGCCAATATCATACCCCACGCCTCCGCACCATACAAAGCCGTTGGCACAACCACACCTTCATACAGCATTCTCTTCGCTCTCATACCCAAATGCCTATTCTTCCACACTCTTTACATACCTCCCAGCACTCTACCTGCTTCGTTGACCCTATGTTACACCTCCCTTTCCACGCCCCCACCTGCCTCGATATGTGACCCAGGTATTTAAAACTGTCATCCTCTTCAAGTATCCTTCCCCCCAACCTCACATTCAACCTCTCCTCCCCCACTCTACTCGTACATCTCAGCACCTTACTCTTCTCCACATTCACCCTCAGCTTCCTTCTGTCGCACACTCTTCCAAACTCGCTCACCAATGCTTGCAACCCCTCCTCCGTCTCCGCCATCAACGCAGTATCATCCGCAAACAGCAGCTGCTTCACATTCACAACTTGCCCCCCCACTGCTCTTGCATTCACCTCTCTTACCACGCCGTCCATAAACATGTTAAAAAAAACACCATGACATTTTATACCCCTGCCTCAGACCCCCTAGCACTGCAAACCACTCGCTCACCCCGCTCCCCACTCTCCCGCACGCTCTGCTGTTCACATAGAAACTCTGGATAGCTTTTAACAACTTACCACCTACCCCGTATATCCTCAATATATTCCACATCGCACACCTGTCTACCCGATCATACGCCTTTTCCAAATCCATAAATGCCCAGCACACGTCCTTACCCCTCCCCAGATACTTCTCGCACAATTGTCTCACCGTAAAAATTTGGTCCACACACCCCGTTTCCCTTATGAACCCACACTGCTCCTCCCCATTTGCTCCTTCCGTACCCTCCCTGACCCTTCTTACCAATATCCATGCAAACAGCTTCCCTATCACACACAGTAAACATATCCCTATATAGCTATTGCATTCATGCTTATCCCCTTTCCCCTTATATAACGGTACCATGCACGTACTCCTCCAGTCTACGGGCACCTCACCCAGCGCATAACACAAGGTCATCAGCCTCAGCAACCATTCACCATTGCACCGCCACCCTTTTTCACACACTCAGCTGCAACGCCATCCAAACCCGGTGCCTTGCCCGCCTTCATACTGTTCGCACTCTCCTCCACTTCCCTCCTTGTGATATCAGCTCCGTTGACCTCTCCCATCAACGGCATCCTGCCTCCTGGCACCGCCACTACCACTGCTTCTCTATCCTCCTCTACGTTCAATAAATCCTCGAAATACTCGGCCCACCTACTTCTTACCGCCCCCTCCTCCACCAGCAGCTGACCATCCGCTCCCTTCACCACCTCCTCCCTTCCGGACTCTCCCCTCCGATCATTCTTCACCTCCGTCCAAAACATCTTGATGTT
>JAQNBH010000255.1:0-15917 GCA_028752905.1 Cladorhizidae sp. MBARI D1340-BT2 | reverse complement strand
GAAACATATAGACCAAATTAGGGCAAATATCAAGATAGAGAACACATAATGAAACCTATCATTCGAATCATATCAAGTCCATTACAGTGAAGTGTGCAGAATATTATGGATGTTTGATATCAACAGAGAGCACAGGGAGAGACCTATCTTAATAGCTATATATCAAGTTTATACAGTGAAGTGTGGAGAATCTATGAAGCTAACCTGTTTAGCATCAAGATAGAGAACACATAGAGAAACCTATCTTGTGATTCTATGTATGCAGAATATACGGATGTTTGGTATCAAGAGAGAGAACAGAGAGAGGCCTACCTTTAGAGCTATAATTATATCAAGTCTATTCAGTGAAGTGTGGAGAATCTATGAAGCTAACATGTTTAGCTCAAGATAGAGAACACTGAGAGATACCTATCTTGCAAGTCCATTACAGTGAAGTGTGCAGAATATATGGATGTTTGGTATCAAGAGAGAGCACTTAGAGAGTCCTATCTTAATAGCTATACATCAAGTCTATTCAGTGAAGTGTGGATAATCTACGTAGCTAACATGTTTAGCATCAAGTAAGAGTACAATTCATAACTGCCCTAATTAACAAGACCAAAGTCCCAGATTTTGTCAACTGATAGAGAAGGCCCTTATCTGCAACATGTCAACAGATTATCAATAAATGTAGTGGTTTTTCACTGGCAGGCCACCGCTTTGGCAACTGGAAAACGCCAGGAAAGATCGCAAACCTTACCACTTCAAATCACCATAACTTGCTAATACTTAGAGTACTCAAAATTTTGGCACGTACAAAAGACAGATAATTAGAAGGGCTATCCGGTGATATAAAGATTATCTTTTTGGGGTAAAGTGTAGAAAAGTTATGAGCTTTACGGCAAAATAACAAGATTTTGGGGGGGGAAATGAGAAACATATAGACCAAATTAGGGCAAATATCAAGATAGAGAACACATAATGAAACCTATCATTCGAATCATATCAAGTCCATTACAGTGAAGTGTGCAGAATATTATGGATGTTTGATATCAACAGAGAGCACAGGGAGAGACCTATCTTAATAGCTATATATCAAGTTTATACAGTGAAGTGTGGAGAATCTATGAAGCTAACCTGTTTAGCATCAAGATAGAGAACACATAGAGAAACCTATCTTGTGATTCTATGTATGCAGAATATACGGATGTTTGGTATCAAGAGAGAGAACAGAGAGAGGCCTACCTTTAGAGCTATATATCAAGTCTATTCAGTGAAGTGTGGAGAATCTATGAAGCTAACATGTTTAGCTCAAGATAGAGAACACTGAGAGATACCTATCTTGCAAGTCCATTACAGTGAAGTGTGCAGAATATATGGATGTTTGGTATCAAGAGAGAGCACTTAGAGAGTCCTATCTTAATAGCTATACATCAAGTCTATTCAGTGAAGTGTGGATAATCTACGAAGCTAACATGTTTAGCATCAAGTAAGAGTACAATTCATAACTGCCCTAATTAACAAGACCAAAGTCCCAGATTTTGTCAACTGATAGAGAAGGCCCTTATCTGCAACATGTCAACAGATTATCAATAAATGTAGTGGTTTTTCACTGGCAGGCCACCGCTTTGGCAACTGGAAAACGCCAGGAAAGATCGCAAACCTTACCACTTCAAATCACCATAACTTTCTAATACTTAGAGTACTCAAAATTTTGGCACGTACAAAAGACAGATAATTAGAAGGGCTATCCGGTGATATAAAAATTATCTTTTTTGGGTAAAGTGTAGAAAAGTTATGAGCTTTACGGCAAAATAACAAGATTTTTGGGGGGAAAATGAGAAACATATAGACCAAATTAGGGCAAATATCAAGATAGAGAACACATAATGAAACCTATCATTCGAATCATATCAAGTCCATTACAGTGAAGTGTGCAGAATATTATGGATGTTTGATATCAACAGAGAGCACAGGGAGAGACCTATCTTAATAGCTATATATCAAGTTTATACAGTGAAGTGTGGAGAATCTATGAAGCTAACCTGTTTAGCATCAAGATAGAGAACACATAGAGAAACCTATCTTGTGATTCTATGTATGCAGAATATACGGATGTTTGGTATCAAGAGAGAGAACAGAGAGAGGCCTACCTTTAGAGCTATATATCAAGTCTATTCAGTGAAGTGTGGAGAATCTATGAAGCTAACATGTTTAGCTCAAGATAGAGAACACTGAGAGATACCTATCTTGCAAGTCCATTACAGTGAAGTGTGCAGAATATATGGATGTTTGGTATCAAGAGAGAGCACTTAGAGAGTCCTATCTTAATAGCTATACATCAAGTCTATTCAGTGAAGTGTGGATAATCTACGAAGCTAACATGTTTAGCATCAAGTAAGAGTACAATTCATAACTGCCCTAATTAACAAGACCAAAGTCCCAGATTTTGTCAACTGATAGAGAAGGCCCTTATCTGCAACATGTCAACAGATTATCAATAAATGTAGTGGTTTTTCACTGGCAGGCCACCGCTTTGGCAACTGGAAAACGCCAGGAAAGATCGCAAACCTTACCACTTCAAATCACCATAACTTGCTAATACTTAGAGTACTCAAAATTTTGGCACGTACAAAAGACAGATAATTAGAAGGGCTATTCGGTGATATAAAGATTATCTTTTTTGGGTAAAGTGTAGAAAAGTTATGAGCTTTACGGCAAAATAACAAGATTTTGGGGGGGGAAATGAGAAACATATAGACCAAATTAGGGCAAATATCAAGATAGAGAACACATAATGAAACCTATCATTCGAATCATATCAAGTCCATTACAGTGAAGTGTGCAGAATATTATGGATGTTTGATATCAACAGAGAGCACAGGGAGAGACCTATCTTAATAGCTATATATCAAGTTTATACAGTGAAGTGTGGAGAATCTATGAAGCTAACCTGTTTAGCATCAAGATAGAGAACACATAGAGAAACCTATCTTGTGATTCTATGTATGCAGAATATACGGATGTTTGGTATCAAGAGAGAGAACAGAGAGAGGCCTACCTTTAGAGCTATATATCAAGTCTATTCAGTGAAGTGTGGAGAATCTATGAAGCTAACATGTTTAGCTCAAGATAGAGAACACTGAGAGATACCTATCTTGCAAGTCCATTACAGTGAAGTGTGCAGAATATATGGATGTTTGGTATCAAGAGAGAGCACTTAGAGAGTCCTATCTTAATAGCTATACATCAAGTCTATTCAGTGAAGTGTGGATAATCTACGAAGCTAACATGTTTAGCATCAAGTAAGAGTACAATTCATAACTGCCCTAATTAACAAGACCAAAGTCCCAGATTTTGTCAACTGATAGAGAAGGCCCTTATCTGCAACATGTCAACAGATTATCAATAAATGTAGTGGTTTTTCACTGGCAGGCCACCGCTTTGGCAACTGGAAAACGCCAGGAAAGATCGCAAACCTTACCACTTCAAATCACCATAACTTTCTAATACTTAGAGTACTCAAAATTTTGGCACGTACAAAAGACAGATAATTAGAAGGGCTATCCGGTGATATAAAAATTATCTTTTTTGGGTAAAGTGTAGAAAAGTTATGAGCTTTACGGCAAAATAACAAGATTTTTGGGGGGAAAATGAGAAACATATAGACCAAATTAGGGCAAATATCAAGATAGAGAACACATAATGAAACCTATCATTCGAATCATATCAAGTCCATTACAGTGAAGTTTGCAGAATATTATGGATGTTTGATATCAACAGAGAGCACAGGGAGAGACCTATCTTAATAGCTATATATCAAGTTTATACAGTGAAGTGTGGAGAATCTATGAAGCTAACCTGTTTAGCATCAAGATAGAGAACACATAGAGAAACCTATCTTGTGATTCTATGTATGCAGAATATACGGATGTTTGGTATCAAGAGAGAGAACAGAGAGAGGCCTACCTTTAGAGCTATAATTATATCAAGTCTATTCAGTGAAGTGTGGAGAATCTATGAAGCTAACATGTTTAGCTCAAGATAGAGAACACTGAGAGATACCTATCTTGCAAGTCCATTACAGTGAAGTGTGCAGAATATATGGATGTTTGGTATCAAGAGAGAGCACTTAGAGAGTCCTATCTTAATAGCTATACATCAAGTCTATTCAGTGAAGTGTGGATAATCTACGTAGCTAACATGTTTAGCATCAAGTAAGAGTACAATTCATAACTGCCCTAATTAACAAGACCAAAGTCCCAGATTTTGTCAACTGATAGAGAAGGCCCTTATCTGCAACATGTCAACAGATTATCAATAAATGTAGTGGTTTTTCACTGGCAGGCCACCGCTTTGGCAACTGGAAAACGCCAGGAAAGATCGCAAACCTTACCACTTCAAATCACCATAACTTGCTAATACTTAGAGTACTCAAAATTTTGGCACGTACAAAAGACAGATAATTAGAAGGGCTATCCGGTGATATAAAGATTATCTTTTTTGGGTAAAGTGTAGAAAAGTTATGAGCTTTACGGCAAAATAACAAGATTTTGGGGGGGGAAATGAGAAACATATAGACCAAATTAGGGCAAATATCAAGATAGAGAACACATAATGAAACCTATCATTCGAATCATATCAAGTCCATTACAGTGAAGTGTGCAGAATATTATGGATGTTTGATATCAACAGAGAGCACAGGGAGAGACCTATCTTAATAGCTATATATCAAGTTTATACAGTGAAGTGTGGAGAATCTATGAAGCTAACCTGTTTAGCATCAAGATAGAGAACACATAGAGAAACCTATCTTGTGATTCTATGTATGCAGAATATACGGATGTTTGGTATCAAGAGAGAGAACAGAGAGAGGCCTACCTTTAGAGCTATATATCAAGTCTATTCAGTGAAGTGTGGAGAATCTATGAAGCTAACATGTTTAGCTCAAGATAGAGAACACTGAGAGATACCTATCTTGCAAGTCCATTACAGTGAAGTGTGCAGAATATATGGATGTTTGGTATCAAGAGAGAGCACTTAGAGAGTCCTATCTTAATAGCTATACATCAAGTCTATTCAGTGAAGTGTGGATAATCTACGAAGCTAACATGTTTAGCATCAAGTAAGAGTACAATTCATAACTGCCCTAATTAACAAGACCAAAGTCCCAGATTTTGTCAACTGATAGAGAAGGCCCTTATCTGCAACATGTCAACAGATTATCAATAAATGTAGTGGTTTTTCACTGGCAGGCCACCGCTTTGGCAACTGGAAAACGCCAGGAAAGATCGCAAACCTTACCACTTCAAATCACCATAACTTTCTAATACTTAGAGTACTCAAAATTTTGGCACGTACAAAAGACAGATAATTAGAAGGGCTATCCGGTGATATAAAAATTATCTTTTTTGGGTAAAGTGTAGAAAAGTTATGAGCTTTACGGCAAAATAACAAGATTTTTGGGGGGAAAATGAGAAACATATAGACCAAATTAGGGCAAATATCAAGATAGAGAACACATAATGAAACCTATCATTCGAATCATATCAAGTCCATTACAGTGAAGTGTGCAGAATATTATGGATGTTTGATATCAACAGAGAGCACAGGGAGAGACCTATCTTAATAGCTATATATCAAGTTTATACAGTGAAGTGTGGAGAATCTATGAAGCTAACCTGTTTAGCATCAAGATAGAGAACACATAGAGAAACCTATCTTGTGATTCTATGTATGCAGAATATACGGATGTTTGGTATCAAGAGAGAGAACAGAGAGAGGCCTACCTTTAGAGCTATAATTATATCAAGTCTATTCAGTGAAGTGTGGAGAATCTATGAAGCTAACATGTTTAGCTCAAGATAGAGAACACTGAGAGATACCTATCTTGCAAGTCCATTACAGTGAAGTGTGCAGAATATATGGATGTTTGGTATCAAGAGAGAGCACTTAGAGAGTCCTATCTTAATAGCTATACATCAAGTCTATTCAGTGAAGTGTGGATAATCTACGTAGCTAACATGTTTAGCATCAAGTAAGAGTACAATTCATAACTGCCCTAATTAACAAGACCAAAGTCCCAGATTTTGTCAACTGATAGAGAAGGCCCTTATCTGCAACATGTCAACAGATTATCAATAAATGTAGTGGTTTTTCACTGGCAGGCCACCGCTTTGGCAACTGGAAAACGCCAGGAAAGATCGCAAACCTTACCACTTCAAATCACCATAACTTGCTAATACTTAGAGTACTCAAAATTTTGGCACGTACAAAAGACAGATAATTAGAAGGGCTATCCGGTGATATAAAGATTATCTTTTTTGGGTAAAGTGTAGAAAAGTTATGAGCTTTACGGCAAAATAACAAGATTTTGGGGGGGGAAATGAGAAACATATAGACCAAATTAGGGCAAATATCAAGATAGAGAACACATAATGAAACCTATCATTCGAATCATATCAAGTCCATTACAGTGAAGTGTGCAGAATATTATGGATGTTTGATATCAACAGAGAGCACAGGGAGAGACCTATCTTAATAGCTATATATCAAGTTTATACAGTGAAGTGTGGAGAATCTATGAAGCTAACCTGTTTAGCATCAAGATAGAGAACACATAGAGAAACCTATCTTGTGATTCTATGTATGCAGAATATACGGATGTTTGGTATCAAGAGAGAGAACAGAGAGAGGCCTACCTTTAGAGCTATATATCAAGTCTATTCAGTGAAGTGTGGAGAATCTATGAAGCTAACATGTTTAGCTCAAGATAGAGAACACTGAGAGATACCTATCTTGCAAGTCCATTACAGTGAAGTGTGCAGAATATATGGATGTTTGGTATCAAGAGAGAGCACTTAGAGAGTCCTATCTTAATAGCTATACATCAAGTCTATTCAGTGAAGTGTGGATAATCTACGAAGCTAACATGTTTAGCATCAAGTAAGAGTACAATTCATAACTGCCCTAATTAACAAGACCAAAGTCCCAGATTTTGTCAACTGATAGAGAAGGCCCTTATCTGCAACATGTCAACAGATTATCAATAAATGTAGTGGTTTTTCACTGGCAGGCCACCGCTTTGGCAACTGGAAAACGCCAGGAAAGATCGCAAACCTTACCACTTCAAATCACCATAACTTTCTAATACTTAGAGTACTCAAAATTTTGGCACGTACAAAAGACAGATAATTAGAAGGGCTATCCGGTGATATAAAAATTATCTTTTTTGGGTAAAGTGTAGAAAAGTTATGAGCTTTACGGCAAAATAACAAGATTTTTGGGGGGAAAATGAGAAACATATAGACCAAATTAGGGCAAATATCAAGATAGAGAACACATAATGAAACCTATCATTCGAATCATATCAAGTCCATTACAGTGAAGTGTGCAGAATATTATGGATGTTTGATATCAACAGAGAGCACAGGGAGAGACCTATCTTAATAGCTATATATCAAGTTTATACAGTGAAGTGTGGAGAATCTATGAAGCTAACCTGTTTAGCATCAAGATAGAGAACACATAGAGAAACCTATCTTGTGATTCTATGTATGCAGAATATACGGATGTTTGGTATCAAGAGAGAGAACAGAGAGAGGCCTACCTTTAGAGCTATATATCAAGTCTATTCAGTGAAGTGTGGAGAATCTATGAAGCTAACATGTTTAGCTCAAGATAGAGAACACTGAGAGATACCTATCTTGCAAGTCCATTACAGTGAAGTGTGCAGAATATATGGATGTTTGGTATCAAGAGAGAGCACTTAGAGAGTCCTATCTTAATAGCTATACATCAAGTCTATTCAGTGAAGTGTGGATAATCTACGAAGCTAACATGTTTAGCATCAAGTAAGAGTACAATTCATAACTGCCCTAATTAACAAGACCAAAGTCCCAGATTTTGTCAACTGATAGAGAAGGCCCTTATCTGCAACATGTCAACAGATTATCAATAAATGTAGTGGTTTTTCACTGGCAGGCCACCGCTTTGGCAACTGGAAAACGCCAGGAAAGATCGCAAACCTTACCACTTCAAATCACCATAACTTGCTAATACTTAGAGTACTCAAAATTTTGGCACGTACAAAAGACAGATAATTAGAAGGGCTATTCGGTGATATAAAGATTATCTTTTTTGGGTAAAGTGTAGAAAAGTTATGAGCTTTACGGCAAAATAACAAGATTTTGGGGGGGGAAATGAGAAACATATAGACCAAATTAGGGCAAATATCAAGATAGAGAACACATAATGAAACCTATCATTCGAATCATATCAAGTCCATTACAGTGAAGTGTGCAGAATATTATGGATGTTTGATATCAACAGAGAGCACAGGGAGAGACCTATCTTAATAGCTATATATCAAGTTTATACAGTGAAGTGTGGAGAATCTATGAAGCTAACCTGTTTAGCATCAAGATAGAGAACACATAGAGAAACCTATCTTGTGATTCTATGTATGCAGAATATACGGATGTTTGGTATCAAGAGAGAGAACAGAGAGAGGCCTACCTTTAGAGCTATATATCAAGTCTATTCAGTGAAGTGTGGAGAATCTATGAAGCTAACATGTTTAGCTCAAGATAGAGAACACTGAGAGATACCTATCTTGCAAGTCCATTACAGTGAAGTGTGCAGAATATATGGATGTTTGGTATCAAGAGAGAGCACTTAGAGAGTCCTATCTTAATAGCTATACATCAAGTCTATTCAGTGAAGTGTGGATAATCTACGAAGCTAACATGTTTAGCATCAAGTAAGAGTACAATTCATAACTGCCCTAATTAACAAGACCAAAGTCCCAGATTTTGTCAACTGATAGAGAAGGCCCTTATCTGCAACATGTCAACAGATTATCAATAAATGTAGTGGTTTTTCACTGGCAGGCCACCGCTTTGGCAACTGGAAAACGCCAGGAAAGATCGCAAACCTTACCACTTCAAATCACCATAACTTGCTAATACTTAGAGTACTCAAAATTTTGGCACGTACAAAAGACAGATAATTAGAAGGGCTATCCGGTGATATAAAGATTATCTTTTTTGGGTAAAGTGTAGAAAAGTTATGAGCTTTACGGCAAAATAACAAGATTTTGGGGGGGGAAATGAGAAACATATAGACCAAATTAGGGCAAATATCAAGATAGAGAACACATAATGAAACCTATCATTCGAATCATATCAAGTCCATTACAGTGAAGTGTGCAGAATATTATGGATGTTTGATATCAACAGAGAGCACAGGGAGAGACCTATCTTAATAGCTATATATCAAGTTTATACAGTGAAGTGTGGAGAATCTATGAAGCTAACCTGTTTAGCATCAAGATAGAGAACACATAGAGAAACCTATCTTGTGATTCTATGTATGCAGAATATACGGATGTTTGGTATCAAGAGAGAGAACAGAGAGAGGCCTACCTTTAGAGCTATATATCAAGTCTATTCAGTGAAGTGTGGAGAATCTATGAAGCTAACATGTTTAGCTCAAGATAGAGAACACTGAGAGATACCTATCTTGCAAGTCCATTACAGTGAAGTGTGCAGAATATATGGATGTTTGGTATCAAGAGAGAGCACTTAGAGAGTCCTATCTTAATAGCTATACATCAAGTCTATTCAGTGAAGTGTGGATAATCTACGAAGCTAACATGTTTAGCATCAAGTAAGAGTACAATTCATAACTGCCCTAATTAACAAGACCAAAGTCCCAGATTTTGTCAACTGATAGAGAAGGCCCTTATCTGCAACATGTCAACAGATTATCAATAAATGTAGTGGTTT
The DNA here is from genome assembly GCA_028752905.1 of Cladorhizidae sp. MBARI D1340-BT2. Taxonomy (NCBI): domain Eukaryota; kingdom Metazoa; phylum Porifera; class Demospongiae; order Poecilosclerida; family Cladorhizidae; species Cladorhizidae sp. MBARI D1340-BT2. Next base: position 6,150 of record JAQNBH010000255.1, on the reverse strand, counting down.
TTCACTGGCAGGCCACCGCTTTGGCAACTGGAAAACGCCAGGAAAGATCGCAAACCTTACCACTTCAAATCACCATAACTTGCTAATACTTAGAGTACTCAAAATTTTGGCACGTACAAAAGACAGATAATTAGAAGGGCTATCCGGTGATATAAAGATTATCTTTTTTGGGTAAAGTGTAGAAAAGTTATGAGCTTTACGGCAAAATAACAAGATTTTGGGGGGGGAAATGAGAAACATATAGACCAAATTAGGGCAAATATCAAGATAGAGAACACATAATGAAACCTATCATTCGAATCATATCAAGTCCATTACAGTGAAGTGTGCAGAATATTATGGATGTTTGATATCAACAGAGAGCACAGGGAGAGACCTATCTTAATAGCTATATATCAAGTTTATACAGTGAAGTGTGGAGAATCTATGAAGCTAACCTGTTTAGCATCAAGATAGAGAACACATAGAGAAACCTATCTTGTGATTCTATGTATGCAGAATATACGGATGTTTGGTATCAAGAGAGAGAACAGAGAGAGGCCTACCTTTAGAGCTATATATCAAGTCTATTCAGTGAAGTGTGGAGAATCTATGAAGCTAACATGTTTAGCTCAAGATAGAGAACACTGAGAGATACCTATCTTGCAAGTCCATTACAGTGAAGTGTGCAGAATATATGGATGTTTGGTATCAAGAGAGAGCACTTAGAGAGTCCTATCTTAATAGCTATACATCAAGTCTATTCAGTGAAGTGTGGATAATCTACGAAGCTAACATGTTTAGCATCAAGTAAGAGTACAATTCATAACTGCCCTAATTAACAAGACCAAAGTCCCAGATTTTGTCAACTGATAGAGAAGGCCCTTATCTGCAACATGTCAACAGATTATCAATAAATGTAGTGGTTTTTCACTGGCAGGCCACCGCTTTGGCAACTGGAAAACGCCAGGAAAGATCGCAAACCTTACCACTTCAAATCACCATAACTTGCTAATACTTAGAGTACTCAAAATTTTGGCACGTACAAAAGACAGATAATTAGAAGGGCTATCCGCTGATATAAAAATTATCTTTTTTGGGTAAAGTGTAGAAAAGTTATGAGCTTTACGGCAAAATAACAAGATTTTCGGGGGGGAAATGAGAAACATATAGACCAAATTAGGGCAAATATCAAGATAGAGAACACATAATGAAACCTATCATTCGATTCATATCAAGTCCATTACAGTGAAGTGTGCAGAATATTATGGATGTTTGATATCAACAGAGAGCACAGGGAGAGACCTATCTTAATAGCTATATATCAAGTTTATACAGTGAAGTGTGGAGAATCTATGAAGCTAACCTGTTTAGCATCTAGATAGAGAACACATAGAGAAACCTATCTTGTGATTCTATGTATGCAGAATATACGGATGTTTGGTATCAAGAGAGAGAACAGGGAGAGGCCTACCTTTAGAGCTATAATTATATCAAGTCTATTCAGTGAAGTGTGGAGAATCTATGAAGCTAACATGTTTAGCTCAAGATAGAGAACACTGAGAGATACCTATCTTGCAAGTCCATTACAGTGAAGTGTGCAGAATATATGGATGTTTGGTATCAAGAGAGAGCACTTAGAGAGTCCTATCTTAATAGCTATACATCAAGTCTATTCAGTGAAGTGTGGATAATCTACGTAGCTAACATGTTTAGCATCAAGTAAGAGTACAATTCATAACTGCCCTAATTAACAAGACCAAAGTCCCAGATTTTGTCAACTGATAGAGAAGGCCCTTATCTGCAACATGTCAACAGATTATCAATAAATGTAGTGGTTTTTCACTGGCAGGCCACCGCTTTGGCAACTGGAAAACGCCAGGAAAGATCGCAAACCTTACCACTTCAAATCACTATAACTTGCTAATACTTAGAGTACTCAAAATTTTGGCACGTACAAAAGACAGATAATTAGAAGGGCTATCCGCTGATATAAAAATTATCTTTTTTGGGTAAAGTGTAGAAAAGTTATGAGCTTTACGGCAAAATAACAAGATTTTCGGGGGGGAAATGAGAAACATATAGACCAAATTAGGGCAAATATCAAGATAGAGAACACATAATGAAACCTATCATTCGATTCATATCAAGTCCATTACAGTGAAGTGTGCAGAATATTATGGATGTTTGATATCAACAGAGAGCACAGGGAGAGACCTATCTTAATAGCTATATATCAAGTTTATACAGTGAAGTGTGGAGAATCTATGAAGCTAACCTGTTTAGCATCTAGATAGAGAACACATAGAGAAACCTATCTTGTGATTCTATGTATGCAGAATATACGGATGTTTGGTATCAAGAGAGAGAACAGGGAGAGGCCTACCTTTAGAGCTATAATTATATCAAGTCTATTCAGTGAAGTGTGGAGAATCTATGAAGCTAACATGTTTAGCTCAAGATAGAGAACACTGAGAGATACCTATCTTGCAAGTCCATTACAGTGAAGTGTGCAGAATATATGGATGTTTGGTATCAAGAGAGAGCACTTAGAGAGTCCTATCTTAATAGCTATACATCAAGTCTATTCAGTGAAGTGTGGATAATCTACGAAGCTAACATGTTTAGCATCAAGTAAGAGTACAATTCATAACTGCCCTAATTAACAAGACCAAAGTCCCAGATTTTGTCAACTGATAGAGAAGGCCCTTATCTGCAACATGTCAACAGATTATCAATAAATGTAGTGGTTTTTCACTGGCAGGCCACCGCTTTGGCAACTGGAAAACGCCAGGAAAGATCGCAAACCTTACCACTTCAAATTACCATAACTTGCTAATACTTAGAGTACTCAAAATTTTGGCACGTACAAAAGACAGATAATTAGAAGGGCTATCCGGTGATATAAAAATTATCTTTTTTGGGTAAAGTGTAGAAAAGTTATGAGCTTTACGGCAAAATAACAAGTTTTTTGTGTGGGAAAATGAGAAACATATAGACCAAATTAGGGCAAATATCAAGATAGAGAACACATAATGAAACCTATCATTCGAATCATATCAAGTCCATTACAGTGAAGTGTGCAGAATATTATGGATGTTTGATATCAACAGAGAGCACAGGGAGAGACCTATCTTAATAGCTATATATCAAGTTTATACAGTGAAGTGTGGAGAATCTATGAAGCTAACCTGTTTAGCATCAAGATAGAGAACACATAGAGAAACCTATCTTGTGATTCTATGTATGCAGAATATACGGATGTTTGGTATCAAGAGAGAGAACAGAGAGAGGCCTACCTTTAGAGCTATAATTATATCAAGTCTATTCAGTGAAGTGTGGAGAATCTATGAAGCTAACATGTTTAGCTCAAGATAGAGAACACTGAGAGATACCTATCTTGCAAGTCCATTACAGTGAAGTGTGCAGAATATATGGATGTTTGGTATCAAGAGAGAGCACTTAGAGAGTCCTATCTTAATAGCTATACATCAAGTCTATTCAGTGAAGTGTGGATAATCTACGAAGCTAACATGTTTAGCATCAAGTAAGAGTACAATTCATAACTGCCCTAATTAACAAGACCAAAGTCCCAGATTTTGTCAACTGATAGAGAAGGCCCTTATCTGTAACATGTCAACAGATTATCAATAAATGTAGTGGTTTTTCACTGGCAGGCCACCGCTTTGGCAACTGGAAAACGCCAGGAAAGATCGCAAACCTTACCACTTCAAATCACCATAACTTGCTAATACTTAGAGTACTCAAAATTTTGGCACGTACAAAAGACAGATAATTAGAAGGGCTATTCGGTGATATAAACATTATCTTTTTTGGGTCAAGTGTAGAAAAGTTATGAGCTTTACGGCAAAATAACAAGATTTTGGGGGGGGAAATGAGAAACATATAGACCAAATTAGGGCAAATATCAAGATAGAGAACACATAATGAAACCTATCATTCGAATCATATCAAGTCCATTACAGTGAAGTGTGCAGAATATTATGGATGTTTGATATCAACAGAGAGCACAGGGAGAGACCTATCTTAATAGCTATATATCAAGTTTATACAGTGAAGTGTGGAGAATCTATGAAGCTAACCTGTTTAGCATCAAGATAGAGAACACATAGAGAAACCTATCTTGTGATTCTATGTATGCAGAATATACGGATGTTTGGTATCAAGAGAGAGAACAGAGAGAGGCCTACCTATAGAGCTATAATTATATCAAGTCTATTCAGTGAAGTGTGGAGAATCTATGAAGCTAACATGTTTAGCTCAAGATAGAGAACACTGAGAGATACCTATCTTGCAAGTCCATTACAGTGAAGTGTGCAGAATATATGGATGTTTGGTATCAAGAGAGAGCACTTAGAGAGTCCTATCTTAATAGCTATACATCAAGTCTATTCAGTGAAGTGTGGATAATCTACGTAGCTAACATGTTTAGCATCAAGTAAGACTACAATTCATAACTGCCCTAATTAACAAGACCAAAGTCCCAGATTTTGTCAACTGATAGAGAAGGCCCTTATCTGCAACATGTCAACAGATTATCAATAAATGTAGTGGTTTTTTACTGGCAGGCCACCGCTTTGGCAACTGGAAAACGCCAGGAAAGATCGCAAACCTTACCACTTCAAATCACCATAACTTGCTAATACTTAGAGTACTCAAAATTTTGGCACGTACAAAAGACAGATAATTAGAAGGGCTATCCGCTGATATAAAAATTATCTTTTTGGGGTAAAGTGTAGAAAAGTTATGAGCTTTACGGCAAAATAACAAGATTTTGGGGGGGGAAATGAGAAACATATAGACCAAATTAGGGCAAATATCAAGATAGAGAAATCAAGAGAGAGAACAGAGAGAGGCCTACCTTTAGAGCTATAATTATATCAAGTCTATTCAGTGAAGTGTGGAGAATCTATGAAGCTAACATGTTTAGCTCAAGATAGAGAACACTGAGAGATACCTATCTTGCAAGTCCATTACAGTGAAGTGTGCAGAATATATGGATGTTTGGTATCAAGAGAGAGCACTTAGAGAGTCCTATCTTAATAGCTATACATCAAGTCTATTCAGTGAAGTGTGGATAATCTACGAAGCTAACATGTTTAGCATCAAGTAAGAGTACAATTCATAACTGCCCTAATTAACAAGACCAAAGTCCCAGATTTTGTCAACTGATAGAGAAGGCCCTTATCTGCAACATGTCAACAGATTATCAATAAATGTAGTGGTTTTTCACTGGCAGGCCACCGCTTTGGCAACTGGAAAACGCCAGGAAAGATCGCAAACCTTACCACTTCAAATCACCATAACTTGCTAATACTTAGAGTACTCAAAATTTTGGCACGTACAAAAGACAGATAATTAGAAGGGCTATCCGGTGATATAAAGATTATCTTTTTTGGGTAAAGTGTAGAAAAGTTATGAGCTTTACGGCAAAATAACAAGATTTTGGGGGGGGAAATGAGAAACATATAGACCAAATTAGGGCAAATATCAAGATAGAGAACACATAATGAAACCTATCATTCGAATCATATCAAGTCCATTACAGTGAAGTGTGCAGAATATTATGGATGTTTGATATCAACAGAGAGCACAGGGAGAGACCTATCTTAATAGCTATATATCAAGTTTATACAGTGAAGTGTGGAGAATCTATGAAGCTAACCTGTTTAGCATCAAGATAGAGAACACATAGAGAAACCTATCTTGTGATTCTATGTATGCAGAATATACGGATGTTTGGTATCAAGAGAGAGAACAGAGAGAGGCCTACCTTTAGAGCTATATATCAAGTCTATTCAGTGAAGTGTGGAGAATCTATGAAGCTAACATGTTTAGCTCAAGATAGAGAACACTGAGAGATACCTATCTTGCAAGTCCATTACAGTGAAGTGTGCAGAATATATGGATGTTTGGTATCAAGAGAGAGCACTTAGAGAGTCCTATCTTAATAGCTATACATCAAGTCTATTCAGTGAAGTGTGGATAATCTACGAAGCTAACATGTTTAGCATCAAGTAAGAGTACAATTCATAACTGCCCTAATTAACAAGACCAAAGTCCCAGATTTTGTCAACTGATAGAGAAGGCCCTTATCTGCAACATGTCAACAGATTATCAATAAATGTAGTGGTTTTTCACTGGCAGGCC
>JAQNBH010000254.1:0-22935 GCA_028752905.1 Cladorhizidae sp. MBARI D1340-BT2 | reverse complement strand
GTAAGGTTTGCGATCTTTCCTGGCGTTTTCCAGTTGCCAAAGCGGTGGCCTGCCAGTGAAAAACCACTACATTTATTGATAATCTGTTGACATGTTGCAGATAAGGGCCTTCTCTATCAGTTGACAAAATCTGGGACTTTGGTCTTGTTAATTAGGGCAGTTATGAATTGTACTCTTACTTGATGCTAAACATGTTAGCTACGTAGATTATCCACACTTCACTGAATAGACTTGATGTATAGCTATTAAGATAGGACTCTCTAAGTGCTCTCTCTTGATACCAAACATCCATATATTCTGCACACTTCACTGTAATGGACTTGCAAGATAGGTATCTCTCAGTGTTCTCTATCTTGAGCTAAACATGTTAGCTTCATAGATTCTCCACACTTCACTGAATAGACTTGATATATAGCTCTAAAGGTAGGTCTCTCTCGGTTCTCTCTCTTGATACCAAACATCCATATATTCTGCATACATAGAATCACAAGATAGGTTTCTCTATGTTCTCTATCTTGATGCTAAACAGTTTAGCTTCATAGATTCTCCACACTTCACTGTATAAACTTGATATATAGCTATTAAGATAGGTCTCTCCCTGTGCTCTCTGTTGATATCAAACATCCATAATATTCTGCACACTTCACTGTAATGGACTTGATATGATTCGAATGATAGGTTTCATTATGTGTTCTCTATCTTGATATTTGCCCTAATTTGGTCTATATGTTTCTCATTTTCCCCCCAAAAATCTTGCTTTTTTGCCGTAAAGCTCATAACTTTTCTACACTTTATCCAAAAAAGATAATTTTTATATCACCGGATAGCCCTTCTAATTATCTGTCTTTTGTACGTGCCAAAATTTTGAGTACTCTAAGTATTAGCAAGTTATGGCGATTTGAAGTGGTAAGGTTTGCGATCTTTCCTGGCGTTTTCCAGTTGCCAAAGCGGTGGCCTGCCAGTGAAAAACCACTACATTTATTGATAATCTGTTGACATGTTGCAGATAAGGGCCTTCTCTATCAGTTGACAAAATCTGGGACTTTGGTCTTGTTAATTAGGGCAGTTATGAATTGTACTCTTACTTGATGCTAAACATGTTAGCTTCGTAGATTATCCACACTTCACTGAATATACTTGATGTATAGCTATTAAGATAGGACTCTCTAAGTGCTCTCTCTTGATACCAAACATCCATATATTCTGCACACTTCACTGTAATGGACTTGCAAGATAGGTATCTCTCAGGGTTCTCTATCTTGAGCTAAACATGTTAGCTTCATAGATTCTCCACACTTCACTGAATAGACTTGATATAATTATAGCTCTAAAGGTAGGCCTCTCCCTGTTCTCTCTCTTGATACCAAACATCCGTATATTCTGCATACATAGAATCACAAGATAGGTTTCTCTATGTGTTCTCTATCTAGATGCTAAACAGGTTAGCTTCATAGATTCTCCACACTTCACTGTATAAACTTGATATATAGCTATTAAGATAGGTCTCTCCCTGTGCTCTCTGTTGATATCAAACATCCATAATATTCTGCACACTTCACTGTAATGGACTTGATATGATTCGAATGATAGGTTTCATTATGTGTTCTCTATCTTGATATTTGCCCTAATTTGGTCTATATGTTTCTCATTTCCCCCCCCAAAATCTTGTTATTTTGCCGTAAAGCTCATAACTTTTCTACACTTTACCCAAAAAAGATAATTTTTATATCACCGGATAGCCCTTCTAATTATCTGTCTTTTGTACGTGCCAAAATTTTGAGTACTCTAAGTATTAGCAAGTTATGGTGATTTGAAGTGGTAAGGTTTGCGATCTTTCCTGGCGTTTTCCAGTTGCCAAAGCGGTGGCCTGCCAGTGAAAAACCACTACATTTATTGATAATCTGTTGACATGTTGCAGATAAGGGCCTTCTCTATCAGTTGACAAAATCTGGGACTTTGGTCTTGTTAATTAGGGCAGTTATGAATTGTACTCTTACTTGATGCTAAACATGTTAGCTTCGTAGATTATCCACACTTCACTGAATAGACTTGATGTATAGCTATTAAGATAGGACTCTCTAAGTGCTCTCTCTTGATACCAAACATCCATATATTCTGCACACTTCACTGTAATGGACTTGCAAGATAGGTATCTCTCAGTGTTCTCTATCTTGAGCTAAACATGTTAGCTTCATAGATTCTCCACACTTCACTGAATAGACTTGATATATAGCTCTAAAGGTAGGCCTCTCTCTGTTCTCTCTCTTGATACCAAACATCCGTATATTCTGCATACATAGAATCACAAGATAGGTTTCTCTATGTGTTCTCTATCTTGATGCTAAACAGGTTAGCTTCATAGATTCTCCACACTTCACTGTATAAACTTGATATATAGCTATTAAGATAGGTCTCTCCCTGTGCTCTCTGTTGATATCAAACATCCATAATATTCTGCACACTTCACTGTAATGGACTTGATATGATTCGAATGATAGGTTTCATTATGTGTTCTCTATCTTGATATTTGCCCTAATTTGGTCTATATGTTTCTCATTTCCCCCCCAAAAATCTTGTTATTTTGCCGTAAAGCTCATAACTTTTCTACACTTTACCCAAAAAAGATAAATTTTATATCACCGGATAGCCCTTCTAATTATCTGTCTTTTGTACGTGCCAACATTTTGAGTACTCTAAGTATTAGCAAGTTATGGTGATTTGAAGTGGTAAGGTTTGCGATCTTTCCTGGCGTTTTCCAGTTGCCAAAGCGGTGGCCTGCCAGTGAAAAACCACTACATTTATTGATAATCTGTTGACATGTTGCAGATAAGGGCCTTCTCTATCAGTTGACAAAATCTGGGACTTTGGTCTTGTTAATTAGGGCAGTTATGAATTGTACTCTTACTTGATGCTAAACATGTTAGCTTCGTAGATTATCCACACTTCACTGAATAGACTTGATGTATAGCTATTAAGATAGGACTCTCTAAGTGCTCTCTCTTGATACCAAACATCCATATATTCTGCACACTTCACTGTAATGGACTTGCAAGATAGGTATCTCTCAGTGTTCTCTATCTTGAGCTAAACATGTTAGCTTCATAGATTCTCCACACTTCACTGAATAGACTTGATATATAGCTCTAAAGGTAGGCCTCTCTCTGTTCTCTCTCTTGATACCAAACATCCGTATATTCTGCATACATAGAATCACAAGATAGGTTTCTCTATGTGTTCTCTATCTTGATGCTAAACAGATTAGCTTCATAGATTCTCCACACTTCACTGTATAAACTTGATATATAGCTATTAAGATAGGTCTCTCCCTGTGCTCTCTGTTGATATCAAACATCCATAATATTCTGCACACTTCACTGTAATGGACTTGATATGATTCGAATGATAGGTTTCATTATGTGATCTCTATCTTGATATTTGCCCTAATTTGGTCTATATGTTTCTCATTTTCCCCCCAAAAATCTTGCTTTTTTGCCGTAAAGCTCATAACTTTTCTACACTTTACCCAAAAAAGATAATTTTTATATCAACGGATAGCCCTTCTAATTATCTGTCTTTTGTACGTGCCAAAATTTTGAGTATTCTAAGTATTAGCAAGTTATGGCGATTTGAAGTGGTAAGGTTTGCGATCTTTCCTGGCGTTTTCCAGTTGCCAAAGCGGTGGCCTGCCAGTGAAAAACCACTACATTTATTGATAATCTGTTGACATGTTGCAGATAAGGGCCTTCTCTATCAGTTGACAAAATCTGGGACTTTGGTCTTGTTAATTAGGGCAGTTATGAATTGTACTCTTACTTGATGCTAAACATGTTAGCTTCGTAGATTATCCACACTTCACTGAATAGACTTGATGTATAGCTATTAAGATAGGACTCTCTAAGTGCTCTCTCTGGATACCAAACATCCATATATTCTGCACACTTCACTGTAATGGACTTGCAAGATAGGTATCTCTCAGTGTTCTCTATCTTGAGCTAAACATGTTAGCTTCATAGATTCTCCACACTTCACTGAATAGACTTGATATATAGCTCTAAAGGTAGGCCTCTCCCTGTTCTCTCTCTTGATACCAAACATCCGTATATTCTGCATACATAGAATCACAAGATAGGTTTCTCTATGTGTTCTCTATCTTGATGCTAAACAGGTTAGCTTCATAGATTCTCCACACTTCACTGTATAAACTTGATATATAGCTATTAAGATAGGTCTCTCCCTGTGCTCTCTGTTGATATCAAACATCCATAATATTCTGCACACTTCACTGTAATGGACTTGATATGATTCGAATGATAGGTTTCATTATGTGTTCTCTATCTTGATATTTGCCCTAATTTGGTCTATATGTTTCTCATTTCCCCCCCAAAAATCTTGTTATTTTGCCGTAAAGCTCATAACTTTTCTACACTTTACCCAAAAAAGATAAATTTTATATCACCGGATAGCCCTTCTAATTATCTGTCTTTTGTACGTGCCAAAATTTTGAGTACTCTAAGTATTAGCAAGTTATGGTGATTTGAAGTGGTAAGGTTTGCGATCTTTCCTGGCGTTTTCCAGTTGCCAAAGCGGTGGCCTGCCAGTGAAAAACCACTACATTTATTGATAATCTGTTGACATGTTGCAGATAAGGGCCTTCTCTATCAGTTGACAAAATCTGGGACTTTGGTCTTGTTAATTAGGGCAGTTATGAATTGTACTCTTACTTGATGCTAAACATGTTAGCTTCGTAGATTATCCACACTTCACTGAATAGACTTGATGTATAGCTATTAAGATAGGACTCTCTAAGTGCTCTCTCTTGATACCAAACATCCATATATTCTGCACACTTCACTGTAATGGACTTGCAAGATAGGTATCTCTCAGTGTTCTCTATCTTGAGCTAAACATGTTAGCTTCATAGATTCTCCACACTTCACTGAATAGACTTGATATATAGCTCTAAAGGTAGGCCTCTCTCTGTTCTCTCTCTTGATACCAAACATCCGTATATTCTGCATACATAGAATCACAAGATAGGTTTCTCTATGTGTTCTCTATCTTGATGCTAAACAGGTTAGCTTCATAGATTCTCCACACTTCACTGTATAAACTTGATATATAGCTATTAAGATAGGTCTCTCCCTGTGCTCTCTGTTGATATCAAACATCCATAATATTCTGCACACTTCACTGTAATGGACTTGATATGATTCGAATGATAGGTTTCATTATGTGATCTCTATCTTGATATTTGCCCTAATTTGGTCTATATGTTTCTCATTTTCCCCCCAAAAATCTTGCTTTTTTGCCGTAAAGCTCATAACTTTTCTACACTTTACCCAAAAAAGATAATTTTTATATCAACGGATAGCCCTTCTAATTATCTGTCTTTTGTACGTGCCAAAATTTTGAGTATTCTAAGTATTAGCAAGTTATGGCGATTTGAAGTGGTAAGGTTTGCGATCTTTCCTGGCGTTTTCCAGTTGCCAAAGCGGTGGCCTGCCAGTGAAAAACCACTACATTTATTGATAATCTGTTGACATGTTGCAGATAAGGGCCTTCTCTATCAGTTGACAAAATCTGGGACTTTGGTCTTGTTAATTAGGGCAGTTATGAATTGTACTCTTACTTGATGCTAAACATGTTAGCTACGTAGATTATCCACACTTCACTGAATAGACTTGATGTATAGCTATTAAGATAGGACTCTCTAAGTGCTACCAAACATCCATATATTCTGCACACTTCACTGTAATGGACTTGCAAGATAGGTATCTCTCAGTGTTCTCTATCTTGAGCTAAACATGTTAGCTTCATAGATTCTCCACACTTCACTGAATAGACTTGATATATAGCTCTAAAGGTAGGCCTCTCCCTGTTCTCTCTCTTGATACCAAACATCCGTATATTCTGCATACATAGAATCACAAGATAGGTTTCTCTATGTGTTCTCTATCTTGATGCTAAACAGGTTAGCTTCATAGATTCTCCACACTTCACTGTATAAACTTGATATATAGCTATTAAGATAGGTCTCTCCCTGTGCTCTCTGTTGATATCAAACATCCATAATATTCTGAACACTTCACTGTAATGGACTTGATATGATTCGAATGATAGGTTTCATTATGTGTTCTCTATCTTGATATTTGCCCTAATTTGGTCTATATGTTTCTCATTTTCCCCCCAAAAATCTTGTTATTTTGCCGTGATGCTCATAACTTTTCTACACTTTACCCAAAAAAGATAAATTTTATATCATCGGATAGCCCTTCTAATTATCTGTCTTTTGTACGTGCCAAAATTTTGAGTACTCTAAGTATTAGCAAATTATGGTGATTTGAAGTGGTAAGGTTTGCGATCTTTCCTGGCGTTTTCCAGTTGCCAAAGCGGTGGCCTGCCAGTGAAAAACCACTACATTTATTGATAATCTGTTGACATGTTGCAGATAAGGGCCTTCTCTATCAGTTGACAAAATCTGGGACTTTGGTCTTGTTAATTAGGGCAGTTATGAATTGTACTCTTACTTGATGCTAAACATGTTAGCTTCGTAGATTATCCACACTTCACTGAATAGACTTGATGTATAGCTATTAAGATAGGACTCTCTAAGTGCTCTCTCTTGATACCAAACATCCATATATTCTGCACACTTCACTGTAATGGACTTGCAAGATAGGTATCTCTCAGTGTTCTCTATCTTGAGCTAAACATGTTAGCTTCATAGATTCTCCACACTTCACTGAATAGACTTGATATATAGCTCTAAAGGTAGGCCTCTCTCTGTTCTCTCTCTTGATACCAAACATCCGTATATTCTGCATACATAGAATCACAAGATAGGTTTCTCTATGTGTTCTCTATCTTGATGCTAAACAGGTTAGCTTCATAGATTCTCCACACTTCACTGTATAAACTTGATATATAGCTATTAAGATAGGTCTCTCCCTGTGCTCTCTGTTGATATCAAACATCCATAATATTCTGCACACTTCACTGTAATGGACTTGATATGATTCGAATGATAGGTTTCATTATGTGTTCTCTATCTTGATATTTGCCCTAATTTGGTCTATATGTTTCTCATTTCCCCCCCCAAAATCTTGTTATTTTGCCGTAAAGCTCATAACTTTTCTACACTTTACCCAAAAAAGAAAATTTTTATATCACCGGATAGCCCTTCTAATTATCTGTCTTTTGTACGTGCTAAAATTTTGAGTACTCTAAGTATTAGCAAGTTATGGTGATTTGAAGTGGTAAGGTTTGCGATCTTTCCTGGCATTTTCCAGTTGCCAAAGCGGTGGCCTGCCAGTGAAAAACCACTACATTTATTGATAATCTGTTGACATGTTGCAGATAAGGGCCTTCTCTATCAGTTGACAAAATCTGGGACTTTGGTCTTGTTAATTAGGGCAGTTATGAATTGTACTCTTACTTGATGCTAAACATGTTAGCTTCGTAGATTATCCACACTTCACTGAATAGACTTGATGTATAGCTATTAAGATAGGACTCTCTAAGTGCTCTCTCTTGATACCAAACATCCATATATTCTGCACACTTCACTGTAATGGACTTGCAAGATAGGTTTCTCTATGTGTTCTCTATCTTGATGCTAAACAGGTTAGCTTCATAGATTCTCCACACTTCACTGTATAAACTTGATATATAGCTATTAAGATAGGTCTCTCCCTGTGCTCTCTGTTGATATCAAACATCCATAATATTCTGCACACTTCACTGTAATGGACTTGATATGATTCGAATGATAGGTTTCATTATGTGTTCTCTATCTTGATATTTGCCCTAATTTGGTCTATATGTTTCTCATTTTCCCCCCAAAAATCTTGTTATTTTGCCGTAAAGCTCATAACTTTTCTACACTTTACCCAAAAAAGAAAATTTGTATATCACCGGATAGCCCTTCTAATTATCTGTCTTTTGTACGTGCTAAAATTTTGAGTACTCTAAGTATTAGCAAGTTATGGTGATTTGAAGTGGTAAGGTTTGCGATCTTTCCTGGCATTTTCCAGTTGCCAAAGCGGTGGCCTGCCAGTGAAAAACCACTACATTTATTGATAATCTGTTGACATGTTGCAGATAAGGGCATTCTCTATCAGTTGACAAAATCTGGGACTTTGGTCTTGTTAATTAGGGCAGTTATGAATTGTACTCTTACTTGATGCTAAACATGTTAGCTTCGTAGATTATCCACACTTCACTGAATAGACTTGATGTATAGCTATTAAGATAGGACTCTCTAAGTGCTCTCTCTTGATACCAAACATCCATATATTCTGCACACTTCACTGTAATGGACTTGCAAGATAGGTTTCTCTATGTGTTCTCTATCTTGATGCTAAACAGGTTAGCTTCATAGATTCTCCACACTTCACTGTATAAACTTGATATATAGCTATTAAGATAGGTCTCTCCCTGTGCTCTCTGTTGATATCAAACATCCATAATATTCTGCACACTTCACTGTAATGGACTTGATATGATTCGAATGATAGGTTTCATTATGTGTTCTCTATCTTGATATTTGCCCTAATTTGGTCTATATGTTTCTCATTTTCCCCCCAAAAATCTTGTTATTTTGCCGTGAAGCTCATAACTTTTCTACACTTTACCCAAAAAAGATAAATTTTATATCACCGGATAGCCCTTCTAATTATCTGTCTTTTGTACGTGCCAAAATTTTGAGTACTCTAAGTATTAGCAAATTATGGTGATTTGAAGTGGTAAGGTTTGCGATCTTTCCTGGCGTTTTCCAGTTGCCAAAGCGGTGGCCTGCCAGTGAAAAACCACTACATTTATTGATAATCTGTTGACATGTTGCAGATAAGGGCCTTCTCTATCAGTTGACAAAATCTGGGACTTTGGTCTTGTTAATTAGGGCAGTTATGAATTGTACTCTTACTTGATGCTAAACATGTTAGCTACGTAGATTATCCACACTTCACTGAATAGACTTGATGTATAGCTATTAAGATAGGACTCTCTAAGTGCTACCAAACATCCATATATTCTGCACACTTCACTGTAATGGACTTGCAAGATAGGTATCTCTCAGTGTTCTCTATCTTGAGCTAAACATGTTAGCTTCATAGATTCTCCACACTTCACTGAATAGACTTGATATATAGCTCTAAAGGTAGGCCTCTCCCTGTTCTCTCTCTTGATACCAAACATCCGTATATTCTGCATACATAGAATCACAAGATAGGTTTCTCTATGTGTTCTCTATCTTGATGCTAAACAGGTTAGCTTCATAGATTCTCCACACTTCACTGTATAAACTTGATATATAGCTATTAAGATAGGTCTCTCCCTGTGCTCTCTGTTGATATCAAACATCCATAATATTCTGCACACTTCACTGTAATGGACTTGATATGATTCGAATGATAGGTTTCATTATGTGTTCTCTATCTTGATATTTGCCCTAATTTGGTCTATATGTTTCTCATTTTCCCCCCAAAAATCTTGTTATTTTGCCGTGATGCTCATAACTTTTCTACACTTTACCCAAAAAAGATAAATTTTATATCATCGGATAGCCCTTCTAATTATCTGTCTTTTGTACGTGCCAAAATTTTGAGTACTCTAAGTATTAGCAAATTATGGTGATTTGAAGTGGTAAGGTTTGCGATCTTTCCTGGCGTTTTCCAGTTGCCAAAGCGGTGGCCTGCCAGTGAAAAACCACTACATTTATTGATAATCTGTTGACATGTTGCAGATAAGGGCCTTCTCTATCAGTTGACAAAATCTGGGACTTTGGTCTTGTTAATTAGGGCAGTTATGAATTGTACTCTTACTTGATGCTAAACATGTTAGCTTCGTAGATTATCCACACTTCACTGAATAGACTTGATGTATAGCTATTAAGATAGGACTCTCTAAGTGCTCTCTCTTGATACCAAACATCCATATATTCTGCACACTTCACTGTAATGGACTTGCAAGATAGGTATCTCTCAGTGTTCTCTATCTTGAGCTAAACATGTTAGCTTCATAGATTCTCCACACTTCACTGAATAGACTTGATATATAGCTCTAAAGGTAGGCCTCTCTCTGTTCTCTCTCTTGATACCAAACATCCGTATATTCTGCATACATAGAATCACAAGATAGGTTTCTCTATGTGTTCTCTATCTTGATGCTAAACAGGTTAGCTTCATAGATTCTCCACACTTCACTGTATAAACTTGATATATAGCTATTAAGATAGGTCTCTCCCTGTGCTCTCTGTTGATATCAAACATCCATAATATTCTGCACACTTCACTGTAATGGACTTGATATGATTCGAATGATAGGTTTCATTATGTGTTCTCTATCTTGATATTTGCCCTAATTTGGTCTATATGTTTCTCATTTTCCCCCCAAAAATCTTGTTATTTTGCCGTAAAGCTCATAACTTTTCTACACTTTACCCAAAAAAGAAAATTTGTATATCACCGGATAGCCCTTCTAATTATCTGTCTTTTGTACGTGCTAAAATTTTGAGTACTCTAAGTATTAGCAAGTTATGGTGATTTGAAGTGGTAAGGTTTGCGATCTTTCCTGGCATTTTCCAGTTGCCAAAGCGGTGGCCTGCCAGTGAAAAACCACTACATTTATTGATAATCTGTTGACATGTTGCAGATAAGGGCCTTCTCTATCAGTTGACAAAATCTGGGACTTTGGTCTTGTTAATTAGGGCAGTTATGAATTGTACTCTTACTTGATGCTAAACATGTTAGCTTCGTAGATTATCCACACTTCACTGAATAGACTTGATGTATAGCTATTAAGATAGGACTCTCTAAGTGCTCTCTCTTGATACCAAACATCCATATATTCTGCACACTTCACTGTAATGGACTTGCAAGATAGGTTTCTCTATGTGTTCTCTATCTTGATGCTAAACAGGTTAGCTTCATAGATTCTCCACACTTCACTGTATAAACTTGATATATAGCTATTAAGATAGGTCTCTCCCTGTGCTCTCTGTTGATATCAAACATCCATAATATTCTGCACACTTCACTGTAATGGACTTGATATGATTCGAATGATAGGTTTCATTATGTGTTCTCTATCTTGATATTTGCCCTAATTTGGTCTATATGTTTCTCATTTCCCCCCCAAAAATCTTGTTATTTTGCCGTGAAGCTCATAACTTTTCTACACTTTACCCAAAAAAGATAAATTTTATATCACCGGATAGCCCTTCTAATTATCTGTCTTTTGTACGTGCCAAAATTTTGAGTACTCTAAGTATTAGCAAATTATGGTGATTTGAAGTGGTAAGGTTTGCGATCTTTCCTGGCGTTTTCCAGTTGCCAAAGCGGTGGCCTGCCAGTGAAAAACCACTACATTTATTGATAATCTGTTGACATGTTGCAGATAAGGGCCTTCTCTATCAGTTGACAAAATCTGGGACTTTGGTCTTGTTAATTAGGGCAGTTATGAATTGTACTCTTACTTGATGCTAAACATGTTAGCTTCGTAGATTATCCACACTTCACTGAATAGACTTGATGTATAGCTATTAAGATAGGACTCTCTAAGTGCTCTCTCTTGATACCAAACATCCATATATTCTGCACACTTCACTGTAATGGACTTGCAAGATAGGTATCTCTCAGTGTTCTCTATCTTGAGCTAAACATGTTAGCTTCATAGATTCTCCACACTTCACTGAATAGACTTGATATATAGCTCTAAAGGTAGGCCTCTCTCTGTTCTCTCTCTTGATACCAAACATCCGTATATTCTGCATACATAGAATCACAAGATAGGTTTCTCTATGTGTTCTCTATCTTGATGCTAAATAGGTTAGCTTCATAGATTCTCCACACTTCACTGTATAAACTTGATATATAGCTATTAAGATAGGTCTCTCCCTGTGCTCTCTGTTGATATCAAACATCCATAATATTCTGCACACTTCACTGTAATGGACTTGATATGATTCGAATGATAGGTTTCATTATGTGTTCTCTATCTTGATATTTGCCCTAATTTGGTCTATATGTTTCTCATTTCCCCCCCCAAAATCTTGTTATTTTGCCGTAAAGCTCATAACTTTTCTACACTTTACCCAAAAAAGAAAATTTTTATATCACCGGATAGCCCTTCTAATTATCTGTCTTTTGTACGTGCTAAAATTTTGAGTACTCTAAGTATTAGCAAGTTATGGTGATTTGAAGTGGTAAGGTTTGCGATCTTTCCTGGCATTTTCCAGTTGCCAAAGCGGTGGCCTGCCAGTGAAAAACCACTACATTTATTGATAATCTGTTGACATGTTGCAGATAAGGGCCTTCTCTATCAGTTGACAAAATCTGGGACTTTGGTCTTGTTAATTAGGGCAGTTATGAATTGTACTCTTACTTGATGCTAAACATGTTAGCTTCGTAGATTATCCACACTTCACTGAATAGACTTGATGTATAGCTATTAAGATAGTACTCTCTAAGTGCTCTCTCTTGATACCAAACATCCATATATTCTGCACACTTCACTGTAATGGACTTGCAAGATAGGTATCTCTCAGTGTTCTCTATCTTGAGCTAAACATGTTAGCTTCATAGATTCTCCACACTTCACTGAATAGACTTGATATATAGCTCTAAAGGTAGGCCTCTCCCTGTTCTCTCTCTTGATACCAAACATCCGTATATTCTGCATACATAGAATCACAAGATAGGTTTCTCTATGTGTTCTCTATCTTGATGCTAAACAGGTTAGCTTCATAGATTCTCCACACTTCACTGTATAAACTTGATATATAGCTATTAAGATAGGTCTCTCCCTGTGCTCTCTGTTGATATCAAACATCCATAATATTCTGCACACTTCACTGTAATGGACTTGATATGATTCGAATGATAGGTTTCATTATGTGTTCTCTATCTTGATATTTGCCCTAATTTGGTCTATATGTTTCTCATTTCCCCCCCAAAAATCTTGTTATTTTGCCGTAAAGCTCATAACTTTTCTACACTTTACCCAAAAAAGATAAATTTTATATCACCGGATAGCCCTTCTAATTATCTGTCTTTTGTACGTGCCAAAATTTTGAGTACTCTAAGTATTAGCAAGTTATGGTGATTTGAAGTGGTAAGGTTTGCGATCCTTCCTGGCGTTTTCCAGTTGCCAAAGCGGTGGCCTGCCAGTGAAAAACCACTACATTTATTGATAATCTGTTGACATGTTGCAGATAAGGGCCTTCTCTATCAGTTGACAAAATCTGGGACTTTGGTCTTGTTAATTAGGGCAGTTATGAATTGTACTCTTACTTGATGCTAAACATGTTAGCTTCGTAGATTATCCACACTTCACTGAATAGACTTGATGTATAGCTATTAAGATAGGACTCTCTAAGTGCTCTCTCTTGATACCAAACATCCATATATTCTGCACACTTCACTGTAATGGACTTGCAAGATAGGTATCTCTCAGTGTTCTCTATCTTGAGCTAAACATGTTAGCTTCATAGATTCTCCACACTTCACTGAATAGACTTGATATATAGCTCTAAAGGTAGGCCTCTCTCTGTTCTCTCTCTTGATACCAAACATCCGTATATTCTGCATACATAGAATCACAAGATAGGTTTCTCTATGTGTTCTCTATCTTGATGCTAAACAGGTTAGCTTCATAGATTCTCCACACTTCACTGTATAAACTTGATATATAGCTATTAAGATAGGTCTCTCCCTGTGCTCTCTGTTGATATCAAACATCCATAATATTCTGCACACTTCACTGTAATGGACTTGATATGATTCGAATGATAGGTTTCATTATGTGATCTCTATCTTGATATTTGCCCTAATTTGGTCTATATGTTTCTCATTTTCCCCCCAAAAATCTTGCTTTTTTGCCGTAAAGCTCATAACTTTTCTACACTTTACCCAAAAAAGATAAATTTTATATCACCGGATAGCCCTTCTAATTATCTGTCTTTTGTACGTGCCAAAATTTTGAGTATTCTAAGTATTAGCAAGTTATGGCGATTTGAAGTGGTAAGGTTTGCGATCTTTCCTGGCGTTTTCCAGTTGCCAAAGCGGTGGCCTGCCAGTGAAAAACCACTACATTTATTGATAATCTGTTGACATGTTGCAGATAAGGGCCTTCTCTATCAGTTGACAAAATCTGGGACTTTGGTCTTGTTAATTAGGGCAGTTATGAATTGTACTCTTACTTGATGCTAAACATGTTAGCTACGTAGATTATCCACACTTCACTGAATAGACTTGATGTATAGCTATTAAGATAGGACTCTCTAAGTGCTCTCTCTTGATACCAAACATCCATATATTCTGCACACTTCACTGTAATGGACTTGCAAGATAGGTATCTCTCAGTGTTCTCTATCTTGAGCTAAACATGTTAGCTTCATAGATTCTCCACACTTCACTGAATAGACTTGATATATAGCTCTAAAGGTAGGTCTCTCTCGGTTCTCTCTCTTGATACCAAACATCCATATATTCTGCATACATAGAATCACAAGATAGGTTTCTCTATGTTCTCTATCTTGATGCTAAACAGTTTAGCTTCATAGATTCTCCACACTTCACTGTATAAACTTGATATATAGCTATTAAGATAGGTCTCTCCCTGTGCTCTCTGTTGATATCAAACATCCATAATATTCTGCACACTTCACTGTAATGGACTTGATATGATTCGAATGATAGGTTTCATTATGTGTTCTCTATCTTGATATTTGCCCTAATTTGGTCTATATGTTTCTCATTTTCCCCCCAAAAATCTTGCTTTTTTGCCGTAAAGCTCATAACTTTTCTACACTTTATCCAAAAAAGATAATTTTTATATCACCGGATAGCCCTTCTAATTATCTGTCTTTTGTACGTGCCAAAATTTTGAGTACTCTAAGTATTAGCAAGTTATGGCGATTTGAAGTGGTAAGGTTTGCGATCTTTCCTGGCGTTTTCCAGTTGCCAAAGCGGTGGCCTGCCAGTGAAAAACCACTACATTTATTGATAATCTGTTGACATGTTGCAGATAAGGGCCTTCTCTATCAGTTGACAAAATCTGGGACTTTGGTCTTGTTAATTAGGGCAGTTATGAATTGTACTCTTACTTGATGCTAAACATGTTAGCTTCGTAGATTATCCACACTTCACTGAATATACTTGATGTATAGCTATTAAGATAGGACTCTCTAAGTGCTCTCTCTTGATACCAAACATCCATATATTCTGCACACTTCACTGTAATGGACTTGCAAGATAGGTATCTCTCAGGGTTCTCTATCTTGAGCTAAACATGTTAGCTTCATAGATTCTCCACACTTCACTGAATAGACTTGATATAATTATAGCTCTAAAGGTAGGCCTCTCCCTGTTCTCTCTCTTGATACCAAACATCCGTATATTCTGCATACATAGAATCACAAGATAGGTTTCTCTATGTGTTCTCTATCTAGATGCTAAACAGGTTAGCTTCATAGATTCTCCACACTTCACTGTATAAACTTGATATATAGCTATTAAGATAGGTCTCTCCCTGTGCTCTCTGTTGATATCAAACATCCATAATATTCTGCACACTTCACTGTAATGGACTTGATATGATTCGAATGATAGGTTTCATTATGTGTTCTCTATCTTGATATTTGCCCTAATTTGGTCTATATGTTTCTCATTTCCCCCCCCAAAATCTTGTTATTTTGCCGTAAAGCTCATAACTTTTCTACACTTTACCCAAAAAAGATAATTTTTATATCACCGGATAGCCCTTCTAATTATCTGTCTTTTGTACGTGCCAAAATTTTGAGTACTCTAAGTATTAGCAAGTTATGGTGATTTGAAGTGGTAAGGTTTGCGATCTTTCCTGGCGTTTTCCAGTTGCCAAAGCGGTGGCCTGCCAGTGAAAAACCACTACATTTATTGATAATCTGTTGACATGTTGCAGATAAGGGCCTTCTCTATCAGTTGACAAAATCTGGGACTTTGGTCTTGTTAATTAGGGCAGTTATGAATTGTACTCTTACTTGATGCTAAACATGTTAGCTTCGTAGATTATCCACACTTCACTGAATAGACTTGATGTATAGCTATTAAGATAGGACTCTCTAAGTGCTCTCTCTTGATACCAAACATCCATATATTCTGCACACTTCACTGTAATGGACTTGCAAGATAGGTATCTCTCAGTGTTCTCTATCTTGAGCTAAACATGTTAGCTTCATAGATTCTCCACACTTCACTGAATAGACTTGATATATAGCTCTAAAGGTAGGCCTCTCTCTGTTCTCTCTCTTGATACCAAACATCCGTATATTCTGCATACATAGAATCACAAGATAGGTTTCTCTATGTGTTCTCTATCTTGATGCTAAACAGGTTAGCTTCATAGATTCTCCACACTTCACTGTATAAACTTGATATATAGCTATTAAGATAGGTCTCTCCCTGTGCTCTCTGTTGATATCAAACATCCATAATATTCTGCACACTTCACTGTAATGGACTTGATATGATTCGAATGATAGGTTTCATTATGTGTTCTCTATCTTGATATTTGCCCTAATTTGGTCTATATGTTTCTCATTTCCCCCCCAAAAATCTTGTTATTTTGCCGTAAAGCTCATAACTTTTCTACACTTTACCCAAAAAAGATAAATTTTATATCACCGGATAGCCCTTCTAATTATCTGTCTTTTGTACGTGCCAACATTTTGAGTACTCTAAGTATTAGCAAGTTATGGTGATTTGAAGTGGTAAGGTTTGCGATCTTTCCTGGCGTTTTCCAGTTGCCAAAGCGGTGGCCTGCCAGTGAAAAACCACTACATTTATTGATAATCTGTTGACATGTTGCAGATAAGGGCCTTCTCTATCAGTTGACAAAATCTGGGACTTTGGTCTTGTTAATTAGGGCAGTTATGAATTGTACTCTTACTTGATGCTAAACATGTTAGCTTCGTAGATTATCCACACTTCACTGAATAGACTTGATGTATAGCTATTAAGATAGGACTCTCTAAGTGCTCTCTCTTGATACCAAACATCCATATATTCTGCACACTTCACTGTAATGGACTTGCAAGATAGGTATCTCTCAGTGTTCTCTATCTTGAGCTAAACATGTTAGCTTCATAGATTCTCCACACTTCACTGAATAGACTTGATATATAGCTCTAAAGGTAGGCCTCTCTCTGTTCTCTCTCTTGATACCAAACATCCGTATATTCTGCATACATAGAATCACAAGATAGGTTTCTCTATGTGTTCTCTATCTTGATGCTAAACAGATTAGCTTCATAGATTCTCCACACTTCACTGTATAAACTTGATATATAGCTATTAAGATAGGTCTCTCCCTGTGCTCTCTGTTGATATCAAACATCCATAATATTCTGCACACTTCACTGTAATGGACTTGATATGATTCGAATGATAGGTTTCATTATGTGATCTCTATCTTGATATTTGCCCTAATTTGGTCTATATGTTTCTCATTTTCCCCCCAAAAATCTTGCTTTTTTGCCGTAAAGCTCATAACTTTTCTACACTTTACCCAAAAAAGATAATTTTTATATCAACGGATAGCCCTTCTAATTATCTGTCTTTTGTACGTGCCAAAATTTTGAGTATTCTAAGTATTAGCAAGTTATGGCGATTTGAAGTGGTAAGGTTTGCGATCTTTCCTGGCGTTTTCCAGTTGCCAAAGCGGTGGCCTGCCAGTGAAAAACCACTACATTTATTGATAATCTGTTGACATGTTGCAGATAAGGGCCTTCTCTATCAGTTGACAAAATCTGGGACTTTGGTCTTGTTAATTAGGGCAGTTATGAATTGTACTCTTACTTGATGCTAAACATGTTAGCTTCGTAGATTATCCACACTTCACTGAATAGACTTGATGTATAGCTATTAAGATAGGACTCTCTAAGTGCTCTCTCTGGATACCAAACATCCATATATTCTGCACACTTCACTGTAATGGACTTGCAAGATAGGTATCTCTCAGTGTTCTCTATCTTGAGCTAAACATGTTAGCTTCATAGATTCTCCACACTTCACTGAATAGACTTGATATATAGCTCTAAAGGTAGGCCTCTCCCTGTTCTCTCTCTTGATACCAAACATCCGTATATTCTGCATACATAGAATCACAAGATAGGTTTCTCTATGTGTTCTCTATCTTGATGCTAAACAGGTTAGCTTCATAGATTCTCCACACTTCACTGTATAAACTTGATATATAGCTATTAAGATAGGTCTCTCCCTGTGCTCTCTGTTGATATCAAACATCCATAATATTCTGCACACTTCACTGTAATGGACTTGATATGATTCGAATGATAGGTTTCATTATGTGTTCTCTATCTTGATATTTGCCCTAATTTGGTCTATATGTTTCTCAATTCCCCCCCAAAAATCTTGTTATTTTGCCGTAAAGCTCATAACTTTTCTACACTTTACCCAAAAAAGATAAATTTTATATCACCGGATAGCCCTTCTAATTATCTGTCTTTTGTACGTGCCAAATTTTGAGTACTCTAAGTATTAGCAAGTTATGGTGATTTGAAGTGGTAAGGTTTGCGATCTTTCCTGGCGTTTTCCAGTTGCCAAAGCGGTGGCCTGCCAGTGAAAAACCACTACATTTATTGATAATCTGTTGACATGTTGCAGATAAGGGCCTTCTCTATCAGTTGACAAAATCTGGGACTTTGGTCTTGTTAATTAGGGCAGTTATGAATTGTACTCTTACTTGATGCTAAACATGTTAGCTTCGTAGATTATCCACACTTCACTGAATAGACTTGATGTATAGCTATTAAGATAGGACTCTCTAAGTGCTCTCTCTTGATACCAAACATCCATATATTCTGCACACTTCACTGTAATGGACTTGCAAGATAGGTATCTCTCAGTGTTCTCTATCTTGAGCTAAACATGTTAGCTTCATAGATTCTCCACACTTCACTGAATAGACTTGATATATAGCTCTAAAGGTATGCCTCTCTCTGTTCTCTCTCCTTGATACCAAACATCCGTATATTCTGCATACTATAGAATCACAAGATAGGTTTCTCTATGTGTTCTCTATCTTGATGCTAAACAGGTTAGCTTCATAGATTCTCCACACTTCACTGTAGTAAACTTGATATATAGCTATTAAGATAGGTCTCTCCCTGTGCTCTCTGTTGATATCAAACATCCATAATATTCTGCACACTTCACTGTAATGGACTTGATATGATTCGAATGATAGGTTTCATTATGTGATCTCTATCTTGATATTTGCCTAATTTGGTCTATATGTTTCTCATTTTCCCCCCAAAAATCTTGCTTTTTTGCCGTAAAGCTCATAACTTTTCTACACTTTACCCAAAAAGATAATTTTTATATCAACGGATAGCCCTTCTAATTATCTGTCTTTTGTACGTGCCAAAATTTTGAGTATTCTAAGTATTAGCAAGTTATGGCGATTTGAAGTGGTAAGGTTTGCGATCTTTCCTGGCGTTTTCCAGTTGCCAAAGCGGTGGCCTGCCAGTGAAAAACCACTACATTATTGATAATCTGTTGACATGTTGCAGATAAGGGCCTTCTCTATCAGTTGACAAAATCTGGGACTTTGGTCTTGTTAATTAGGGCAGGTATGAATTGTACTCTTACTTGATGCTAAACATGTTAGCTACGTAGATTATCCACACTTCACTGAATAGACTTGATGTATAGCTATTAAGATAGGACTCTCTAAGTGCTACCCAAACATCCATATATTCTGCACCACTTCACGTGTAATGGACTTGCAAGATAGGTATCTCTCAGTGTTCTCTATCTTGAGCTAAACATGTTAGCTTCATAGATTCTCCACACTTCACCTGAATAGACTTGATATATAGCTCTAAAGGTAGGCCTCTCCTGTTTCTCTCTCTTGATACCAACATCTCCGGTAATTCTGCATACATAGAATCACAAGATAGGTTTCTCTATGTGTTCTCTAATCTTGATGCTAAACAGGTTAGCTTCATAGATTCTCCACACTTCACTTGTATAAACTTGATATATAGCTATTAAGATAGGTCTCTCCCTGTGCTCTCTGTTGATATCAAACATCCCCATAATATTCTGAACACTTCACTGTACTGGACTTGATATGATTCGGAATGATAGGTTTCATTATGTGTTCTCTATCTTGATATTTGCCTAATTTGGTCTATATGTTTCTCATTTTCCCCCCAAAAATCTTGTTATTTTGCCGTGATGCTCATAACTTTTTCTACACTTTACCCAAAAAAAGATAAATTTTATATCATCGGATAGCCGTTCTAATTATCTGTCTTTTGTACGTGCCAAAATTTTTGAGTACTCTAAGTATTAGGCAAATTATGGTGATTTGAAGTGGTAAGGTTTGCGATCTTTCCTGGCGTTTTCCAGTTGCCAAAGCGGTGGCCTTGCACAGTGAAAAACCACTACATTTATGATAATCTGTTGGACATGTTGCAGATAAGGGCCTTCTCTATCAGTTGACAAAATCTGGGACTTTGGTCTTGTGTAATTAGGGCAGTTATGAATTGTACTCTTACTTGATTGCTAAACATGTTAGCTTCGTAGATTATCCACACTTCACTGAATAGACTTGATGTATAGCTATTAAGATAGGACTCTCTAAGTGCTCTCTCTTGATACCAAACATCCATATATCTGCACACTTCACCTGTAATGGACTTGCAAGATAGGTATCTCTCAGTGTTCTCTATCTTGAGCTAAACATGTTAGCTTCATAGATTCTCCACACTTCACTGAATAGACTTGATATATAGCTCTAAAGTAGGCCTCTCTCTGTTCTCTCTCTTGATACCAAACATCCGTATATTCTGCCATACATAGAATCAACAAGATAGGTTTCTCTATGTGTTCTCTATCTTGATGCTAAACAGGTTAGCTTCATAGATTCTCCACACTTCACTGTATAACTTGATATATAGCTATTAAGATAGGTCTCTCCCTGTGCTCTCTGTTGATATCAAAACATCCATAATATTCTGCACACTTCACTGTAATGGGACTTGATATGATTCGAATGATAGGTTTCATTATGTGTTCTCTATCTTGATATTTGCCCTAATTTGGTCTATCATGTTTCTCATTTCCCCCCCAAAATCTATGTTATTTTGCCGTAAAGCTCATAACTTTTCTACACTTTACCCAAACAAGATAAAGTTTATATCACCGGATAAGCCTTACTTCTAATTATCTGTCTTTTGTACGTGCTAAAATTTTGAGTACTCTAAGTATTAGCAAGTTATGGGTGATTTGAAGTGGTAGGTTTGCGATCTTTCCTGGCATTTTCCAGTTGCCAAAGCGGTGGCCTGCCAGTGAAAAACCACTACATTTATTGATAATCTGTTGCATGTTGCAGATAAGGGCCTTCTCTATCAGTTGACAAAATCTGGGACTTTGGTCTTGTTAATTAGGGCAGTTTATGAATTGTACTCTGACTTGATGCTAAACATGTATAGCTTCGTAGATTATCCACACTTCACTGAATAGACTTGATGTATAGCTATTAAGATAGGACTCCTCTAAGTGCTCTCCTCTTGATACCTAACATCCATATATTCTGCACACTTCACTGTAATGGACTTGCAAGATAGGTTTCTCATATGTGTTCTCTATCTTGATGCTAAACAGGTTAGCTTCATAGATTCTCACACACTTCACTGTATAAACTTGATATATAGCTATTAAGATAGGTCTCTCTCCCTGTGCTCTCTGTTGATATCAAACATCCATAATATTCTGCACACTTCACTGTAATGGACTTGATATGATTCGAATGATAGGTTTCATTATGTGTTCTCTATCTTGATATTTGCCCTAATTTGGTCTATATGTTTCTCATTTTCCCCCAAAAATCTTGTTATTTTGCGTAATGCTCATAACTTTTCTACACTTACCCAAAAAGAGAAAATTTGTATATCACCGGATAGCCCTTCTAATTATCTGTCTTTTGTACGTGCTAAAATTTTGAGTACTCTAAGTATTAGCAAGTTATGGTGATTTGAAGTGGTAAGGTTTGCGATCTTTCCTGGCATTTTCCAGTTGCCAAAGCGGATGGACCTGCCAGTGAAAAACCACTACATTTATTGAATAATCTGTTGACATGTTGCAGATAAGGGCATTCTCTATCAGTTGACAAAATTCTGGGACTTTGGTCTTGTTAATTAGGGCAGTTATGAATTGTACTCTTACTTGATGCTAAACATGTTAGCTTCGTAGATTATCCACACTTCACTGAATAGACTTGATGTATAGCTATTAAGATAGGACTCTCTAAGTGCTCTCTCTTGATACCAAACATCCATATATTCTGCACACTTCACTGTAATGGACTTGCAAGAATAGGTTTCTCTATGTGTTCTCTCATCTTGATGCTAAACAGGTTAGCTTCATAGATTCTCACACTTCACTGTATAAACTTGATATATAGCTATTAAGATAGGTCTCTCCCTGTGCTCTCTGTTGATATCAAACATCCATAATATTCTGCACACTTCACTGTAATGGACTTGATATGATTACGAATGATAGGTTTCATTATGTGTTCTCTATCTTGATATTTGCCCTAATTTGGTCTATATGTTTCTCATTTTCCCCCAAAAATCTTGTTATTTTGCCGTGAAGCTCATAACTTTTCTACACTTTTACCCAAAAAAGATAAATTTGTATATCACCGGATAGCCTTCTAATTATCTGTCCTTTTGTACGTGCCAAAAATTTGAGTACTCTAAGTATTAGCAAATTATGGTGATTTGAAGTGGTAAGGTTTGCGATCTTTCCTGGCGTTTTCCAGTTGCCAAAGCGGTGGCCTGCCAGTGATAAACCACTACATTTATTGATAATCTGTTGACATGTTGCAGATAAGGGCCTTCTCTATCAGTTGACAAAATCTGGGACT
>JAQNBH010000253.1:0-43720 GCA_028752905.1 Cladorhizidae sp. MBARI D1340-BT2 | reverse complement strand
CTCTTGATACCAAACATCCATATATTCTGCACACTTCACTGTAATGGACTTGCAAGATAGGTATCTCTCAGTGTTCTCTATCTTGAGCTAAACATGTTAGCTTCATAGATTCTCCACACTTCACTGAATAGACTTGATGTATAGCTATTAAGATAGGACTCTCTAAGTGCTCTCTCTTGATACCAAACATCCATATATTCTGCACACTTCACTGTAATGGACTTGCAAGATAGGTATCTCTCAGTGTTCTCTATCTTGAGCTAAACATGTTAGCTTCATAGATTCTCCACACTTCACTGAATAGACTTGATATATAGCTCTAAAGGTAGGCCTCTCTCTGTTCTCTCTCTTGATACCAAACATCCGTATATTCTGCATACATAGAATCACAAGATAGGTTTCTCTATGTGTTCTCTATCTTGATGCTAAACAGGTTAGCTTAATAGATTCTCCACACTTCACTGTATAAACTTGATATACAGCTATTAAGATAGGTCTCTCCCTGTGCTCTCTGTTGATATCAAACATCCATAATATTCTGCACACTTCACTGTAATGGACTTGATATGATTCGAATGATAGGTTTCATTATGTGTTCTCTATCTTGATATTTGCCCTAATTTGGTCTATATGTTTCTCATTTTCCCCCCAAAAATCTTGTTATTTTGCCGTAAAGCTCATAACTTTTCTACACTTTACCCCAAAAAGATAATTTTTATATCACTGGATAGCCCTTCTAATTATCTATCTTTTGTACGTGCCAAAATTTTGAGTACTCTAAGTATTAGCAAGTTATGGTGATTTGAAGTGGTAAGGTTTGCGATCTTTCCTGGCGTTTTCCAGTTGCCAAAGCGGTGGCCTGCCAGTGAAAAACCACTACATTTATTGATAATCTGTTGACTTGTTGCAGATAAGGGCCTTCTCTATCAGTTGACAAAATCTGGGACTTTGGTCTTGTTAATTAGGGCAGTTATGAATTGTACTCTTACTTGATGCTAAACATGTTAGCTTCGTAGATTATCCACACTTCACTGAATAGACTTGATGTATAGCTATTAAGATAGGACTCTCTAAGTGCTCTCTCTTGATACCAAACATCCATATATTCTGCACACTTCACTGTATGGACTTGCAAGATAGGTATCTCTCAGTGTTCTCTATCTTGAGCTAAACATGTTAGCTTCATAGATTCTCCACACTTCACTGAATAGACTTGATATATAGCTCTAAAGGTAGGCCTCTCTCTGTTCTCTCTCTTGATACCAAACATCCGTATATTCTGCATACATAGAATCACAAGATAGGTTTCTCTATGTGTTCTCTATCTTGATGCTAAACAGGTTAGCTTCATAGATTCTCCACACTTCACTGTATAAACTTGATATACAGCTATTAAGATAGGTCTCTCCCTGTGCTCTCTGTTGATATCAAACATCCATAATATTCTGCACACTTCACTGTAATGGACTTGATATGATTCGAATGATAGGTTTCATTATGTGTTCTCTATCTTGATATTTGCCCTAATTTGGTCTATATGTTTCTCATTTTCCCCCCAAAAATCTTGTTATTTTGCCGTAAAGCTCATAACTTTTCTACACTTTACCCCAAAAAGATAATTTTTATATCACTGGATAGCCCTTCTAATTATCTATCTTTTGTACGTGCCAAAATTTTGAGTACTCTAAGTATTAGCAAGTTATGGTGATTTGAAGTGGTAAGGTTTGCGATCTTTCCTGGCGTTTTCCAGTTGCCAAAGCGGTGGCCTGCCAGTGAAAAACCACTACATTTATTGATAATCTGTTGACTTGTTGCAGATAAGGGCCTTCTCTATCAGTTGACAAAATCTGGGACTTTGGTCTTGTTAATTAGGGCAGTTATGAATTGTACTCTTACTTGATGCTAAACATGTTAGCTTCGTAGATTATCCACACTTCACTGAATAGACTTGATGTATAGCTATTAAGATAGGACTCTCTAAGTGCTCTCTCTTGATACCAAACATCCATATATTCTGCACACTTCACTGTAATGGACTTGCAAGATAGGTATCTCTCAGTGTTCTCTATCTTGAGCTAAACATGTTAGCTTCATAGATTCTCCACACTTCACTGAATAGACTTGATGTATAGCTATTAAGATAGGACTCTCTAAGTGCTCTCTCTTGATACCAAACATCCATATATTCTGCACACTTCACTGTAATGGACTTGCAAGATAGGTATCTCTCAGTGTTCTCTATCTTGAGCTAAACATGTTAGCTTCATAGATTCTCCACACTTCACTGAATAGACTTGATATATAGCTCTAAAGGTAGGCCTCTCTCTGTTCTCTCTCTTGATACCAAACATCCGTATATTCTGCATACATAGAATCACAAGATAGGTTTCTCTATGTGTTCTCTATCTTGATGCTAAACAGGTTAGCTTCATAGATTCTCCACACTTCACTGTATAAACTTGATATACAGCTATTAAGATAGGTCTCTCCCTGTGCTCTCTGTTGATATCAAACATCCATAATATTCTGCACACTTCACTGTAATGGACTTGATATGATTCGAATGATAGGTTTCATTATGTGTTCTCTATCTTGATATTTGCCCTAATTTGGTCTATATGTTTCTCATTTTCCCCCCAAAAATCTTGTTATTTTGCCGTAAAGCTCATAACTTTTCTACACTTTACCCCAAAAAGATAATTTTTATATCACTGGATAGCCCTTCTAATTATCTATCTTTTGTACGTACCAAAATTTTGAGTACTCTAAGTATTAGCAAGTTATGGTGATTTGAAGTGGTAAGGTTTGCGATCTTTCCTGGCGTTTTCCAGTTGCCAAAGCGGTGGCCTGCCAGTGAAAAACCACTACATTTATTGATAATCTGTTGACTTGTTGCAGATAAGGGCCTTCTCTATCAGTTGACAAAATCTGGGACTTTGGTCTTGTTAATTAGGGCAGTTATGAATTGTACTCTTACTTGATGCTAAACATGTTAGCTTCGTAGATTATCCACACTTCACTGAATAGACTTGATGTATAGCTATTAAGATAGGACTCTCTAAGTGCTCTCTCTTGATACCAAACATCCATATATTCTGCACACTTCACTGTAATGGACTTGCAAGATAGGTATCTCTCAGTGTTCTCTATCTTGAGCTAAACATGTTAGCTTCATAGATTCTCCACACTTCACTGAATAGACTTGATATATAGCTCTAAAGGTAGGCCTCTCTCTGTTCTCTCTCTTGATACCAAACATCCGTATATTCTGCATACATAGAATCACAAGATAGGTTTCTCTATGTGTTCTCTATCTTGATGCTAAACAGGTTAGCTTCATAGATTCTCCACACTTCACTGTATAAACTTGATATACAGCTATTAAGATAGGTCTCTCCCTGTGCTCTCTGTTGATATCAAACATCCATAATATTCTGCACACTTCACTGTAATGGACTTGATATGATTCGAATGATAGGTTTCATTATGTGTTCTCTATCTTGATATTTGCCCTAATTTGGTCTATATGTTTCTCATTTTCCCCCCAAAAATCTTGTTATTTTGCCGTAAAGCTCATAACTTTTCTACACTTTACCCCAAAAAGATAATTTTTATATCACTGGATAGCCCTTCTAATTATCTATCTTTTGTACGTGCCAAAATTTTGAGTACTCTAAGTATTAGCAAGTTATGGTGATTTGAAGTGGTAAGGTTTGCGATCTTTCCTGGCGTTTTCCAGTTGCCAAAGCGGTGGCCTGCCAGTGAAAAACCACTACATTTATTGATAATCTGTTGACTTGTTGCAGATAAGGGCCTTCTCTATCAGTTGACAAAATCTGGGACTTTGGTCTTGTTAATTAGGGCAGTTATGAATTGTACTCTTACTTGATGCTAAACATGTTAGCTTCGTAGATTATCCACACTTCACTGAATAGACTTGATGTATAGCTATTAAGATAGGACTCTCTAAGTGCTCTCTCTTGATACCAAACATCCATATATTCTGCACACTTCACTGTAATGGACTTGCAAGATAGGTATCTCTCAGTGTTCTCTATCTTGAGCTAAACATGTTAGCTTCATAGATTCTCCACACTTCACTGAATAGACTTGATGTATAGCTATTAAGATAGGACTCTCTAAGTGCTCTCTCTTGATACCAAACATCCATATATTCTGCACACTTCACTGTAATGGACTTGCAAGATAGGTATCTCTCAGTGTTCTCTATCTTGA
This sequence comes from Cladorhizidae sp. MBARI D1340-BT2, assembly GCA_028752905.1. NCBI lineage: Eukaryota > Metazoa > Porifera > Demospongiae > Poecilosclerida > Cladorhizidae > Cladorhizidae sp. MBARI D1340-BT2. The sequence goes on along the minus strand of JAQNBH010000253.1, from coordinate 39,484 downwards.
GCTAAACATGTTAGCTTCATAGATTCTCCACACTTCACTGAATAGACTTGATATATAGCTCTAAAGGTAGGCCTCTCTCTGTTCTCTCTCTTGATACCAAACATCCGTATATTCTGCATACATAGAATCACAAGATAGGTTTCTCTATGTGTTCTCTATCTTGATGCTAAACAGGTTAGCTTCATAGATTCTCCACACTTCACTGTATAAACTTGATATACAGCTATTAAGATAGGTCTCTCCCTGTGCTCTCTGTTGATATCAAACATCCATAATATTCTGCACACTTCACTGTAATGGACTTGATATGATTCGAATGATAGGTTTCATTATGTGTTCTCTATCTTGATATTTGCCCTAATTTGGTCTATATGTTTCTCATTTTCCCCCCAAAAATCTTGTTATTTTGCCGTAAAGCTCATAACTTTTCTACACTTTACCCCAAAAAGATAATTTTTATATCACTGGATAGCCCTTCTAATTATCTATCTTTTGTACGTGCCAAAATTTTGAGTACTCTAAGTATTAGCAAGTTATGGTGATTTGAAGTGGTAAGGTTTGCGATCTTTCCTGGCGTTTTCCAGTTGCCAAAGCGGTGGCCTGCCAGTGAAAAACCACTACATTTATTGATAATCTGTTGACTTGTTGCAGATAAGGGCCTTCTCTATCAGTTGACAAAATCTGGGACTTTGGTCTTGTTAATTAGGGCAGTTATGAATTGTACTCTTACTTGATGCTAAACATGTTAGCTTCGTAGATTATCCACACTTCACTGAATAGACTTGATGTATAGCTATTAAGATAGGACTCTCTAAGTGCTCTCTCTTGATACCAAACATCCATATATTCTGCACACTTCACTGTAATGGACTTGCAAGATAGGTATCTCTCAGTGTTCTCTATCTTGAGCTAAACATGTTAGCTTCATAGATTCTCCACACTTCACTGAATAGACTTGATGTATAGCTATTAAGATAGGACTCTCTAAGTGCTCTCTCTTGATACCAAACATCCGTATATTCTGCATACATAGAATCACAAGATAGGTTTCTCTATGTGTTCTCTATCTTGATGCTAAACAGGTTAGCTTCATAGATTCTCCACACTTCACTGTATAAACTTGATATACAGCTATTAAGATAGGTCTCTCCCTGTGCTCTCTGTTGATATCAAACATCCATAATATTCTGCACACTTCACTGTAATGGACTTGATATGATTCGAATGATAGGTTTCATTATGTGTTCTCTATCTTGATATTTGCCCTAATTTGGTCTATATGTTTCTCATTTCCCCCCCAAAAATCTTGTTATTTTGCCGTAAAGCTCATAACTTTTCTACACTTTACCCCAAAAAGATAATTTTTATATCACTGGATAGCCCTTCTAATTATCTATCTTTTGTACGTACCAAAATTTTGAGTACTCTAAGTATTAGCAAGTTATGGTGATTTGAAGTGGTAAGGTTTGCGATCTTTCCTGGCGTTTTCCAGTTGCCAAAGCGGTGGCCTGCCAGTGAAAAACCACTACATTTATTGATAATCTGTTGACTTGTTGCAGATAAGGGCCTTCTCTATCAGTTGACAAAATCTGGGACTTTGGTCTTGTTAATTAGGGCAGTTATGAATTGTACTCTTACTTGATGCTAAACATGTTAGCTTCGTAGATTATCCACACTTCACTGAATAGACTTGATGTATAGCTATTAAGATAGGACTCTCTAAGTGCTCTCTCTTGATACCAAACATCCATATATTCTGCACACTTCACTGTAATGGACTTGCAAGATAGGTATCTCTCAGTGTTCTCTATCTTGAGCTAAACATGTTAGCTTCATAGATTCTCCACACTTCACTGAATAGACTTGATATATAGCTCTAAAGGTAGGCCTCTCTCTGTTCTCTCTCTTGATACCAAACATCCGTATATTCTGCATACATAGAATCACAAGATAGGTTTCTCTATGTGTTCTCTATCTTGATGCTAAACAGGTTAGCTTCATAGATTCTCCACACTTCACTGTATAAACTTGATATACAGCTATTAAGATAGGTCTCTCCCTGTGCTCTCTGTTGATATCAAACATCCATAATATTCTGCACACTTCACTGTAATGGACTTGATATGATTCGAATGATAGGTTTCATTATGTGTTCTCTATCTTGATATTTGCCCTAATTTGGTCTATATGTTTCTCATTTTCCCCCCAAAAATCTTGTTATTTTGCCGTAAAGCTCATAACTTTTCTACACTTTACCCCAAAAAGATAATTTTTATATCACTGGATAGCCCTTCTAATTATCTATCTTTTGTACGTGCCAAAATTTTGAGTACTCTAAGTATTAGCAAGTTATGGTGATTTGAAGTGGTAAGGTTTGCGATCTTTCCTGGCGTTTTCCAGTTGCCAAAGCGGTGGCCTGCCAGTGAAAAACCACTACATTTATTGATAATCTGTTGACTTGTTGCAGATAAGGGCCTTCTCTATCAGTTGACAAAATCTGGGACTTTGGTCTTGTTAATTAGGGCAGTTATGAATTGTACTCTTACTTGATGCTAAACATGTTAGCTTCGTAGATTATCCACACTTCACTGAATAGACTTGATGTATAGCTATTAAGATAGGACTCTCTAAGTGCTCTCTCTTGATACCAAACATCCATATATTCTGCACACTTCACTGTAATGGACTTGCAAGATAGGTATCTCTCAGTGTTCTCTATCTTGAGCTAAACATGTTAGCTTCATAGATTCTCCACACTTCACTGAATAGACTTGATATATAGCTCTAAAGGTAGGCCTCTCTCTGTTCTCTCTCTTGATACCAAACATCCGTATATTCTGCATACATAGAATCACAAGATAGGTTTCTCTATGTGTTCTCTATCTTGATGCTAAACAGGTTAGCTTCATAGATTCTCCACACTTCACTGTATAAACTTGATATACAGCTATTAAGATAGGTCTCTCCCTGTGCTCTCTGTTGATATCAAACATCCATAATATTCTGCACACTTCACTGTAATGGACTTGATATGATTCGAATGATAGGTTTCATTATGTGTTCTCTATCTTGATATTTGCCCTAATTTGGTCTATATGTTTCTCATTTTCCCCCCAAAAATCTTGTTATTTTGCCGTAAAGCTCATAACTTTTCTACACTTTACCCCAAAAAGATAATTTTTATATCACTGGATAGCCCTTCTAATTATCTATCTTTTGTACGTGCCAAAATTTTGAGTACTCTAAGTATTAGCAAGTTATGGTGATTTGAAGTGGTAAGGTTTGCGATCTTTCCTGGCGTTTTCCAGTTGCCAAAGCGGTGGCCTGCCAGTGAAAAACCACTACATTTATTGATAATCTGTTGACTTGTTGCAGATAAGGGCCTTCTCTATCAGTTGACAAAATCTGGGACTTTGGTCTTGTTAATTAGGGCAGTTATGAATTGTACTCTTACTTGATGCTAAACATGTTAGCTTCGTAGATTATCCACACTTCACTGAATAGACTTGATGTATAGCTATTAAGATAGGACTCTCTAAGTGCTCTCTCTTGATACCAAACATCCATATATTCTGCACACTTCACTGTAATGGACTTGCAAGATAGGTATCTCTCAGTGTTCTCTATCTTGAGCTAAACATGTTAGCTTCATAGATTCTCCACACTTCACTGAATAGACTTGATGTATAGCTATTAAGATAGGACTCTCTAAGTGCTCTCTCTTGATACCAAACATCCATATATTCTGCACACTTCACTGTAATGGACTTGCAAGATAGGTATCTCTCAGTGTTCTCTATCTTGAGCTAAACATGTTAGCTTCATAGATTCTCCACACTTCACTGAATAGACTTGATATATAGCTCTAAAGGTAGGCCTCTCTCTGTTCTCTCTCTTGATACCAAACATCCGTATATTCTGCATACATAGAATCACAAGATAGGTTTCTCTATGTGTTCTCTATCTTGATGCTAAACAGGTTAGCTTCATAGATTCTCCACACTTCACTGTATAAACTTGATATACAGCTATTAAGATAGGTCTCTCCCTGTGCTCTCTGTTGATATCAAACATCCATAATATTCTGCACACTTCACTGTAATGGACTTGCAAGATAGGTATCTCTCAGTGTTCTCTATCTTGAGCTAAACATGTTAGCTTCATAGATTCTCCACACTTCACTGAATAGACTTGATATATAGCTCTAAAGGTAGGCCTCTCTCTGTTCTCTCTCTTGATACCAAACATCCGTATATTCTGCATACATAGAATCACAAGATAGGTTTCTCTATGTGTTCTCTATCTTGATGCTAAACAGGTTAGCTTCATAGATTCTCCACACTTCACTGTATAAACTTGATATACAGCTATTAAGATAGGTCTCTCCCTGTGCTCTCTGTTGATATCAAACATCCATAATATTCTGCACACTTCACTGTAATGGACTTGATATGATTCGAATGATAGGTTTCATTATGTGTTCTCTATCTTGATATTTGCCCTAATTTGGTCTATATGTTTCTCATTTTCCCCCCAAAAATCTTGTTATTTTGCCGTAAAGCTCATAACCTTTCTACACTTTACCCCAAAAAGATAATTTTTATATCACTGGATAGCCCTTCTAATTATCTATCTTTTGTACGTGCCAAAATTTTGAGTACTCTAAGTATTAGCAAGTTATGGTGATTTGAAGTGGTAAGGTTTGCGATCTTTCCTGGCGTTTTCCAGTTGCCAAAGCGGTGGCCTGCCAGTGAAAAACCACTACATTTATTGATAATCTGTTGACTTGTTGCAGATAAGGGCCTTCTCTATCAGTTGACAAAATCTGGGACTTTGGTCTTGTTAATTAGGGCAGTTATGAATTGTACTCTTACTTGATGCTAAACATGTTAGCTTCGTAGATTATCCACACTTCACTGAATAGACTTGATGTATAGCTATTAAGATAGGACTCTCTAAGTGCTCTCTCTTGATACCAAACATCCATATATTCTGCACACTTCACTGTATGGACTTGCAAGATAGGTATCTCTCAGTGTTCTCTATCTTGAGCTAAACATGTTAGCTTCATAGATTCTCCACACTTCACTGAATAGACTTGATATATAGCTCTAAAGGTAGGCCTCTCTCTGTTCTCTCTCTTGATACCAAACATCCGTATATTCTGCATACATAGAATCACAAGATAGGTTTCTCTATGTGTTCTCTATCTTGATGCTAAACAGGTTAGCTTCATAGATTCTCCACACTTCACTGTATAAACTTGATATACAGCTATTAAGATAGGTCTCTCCCTGTGCTCTCTGTTGATATCAAACATCCATAATATTCTGCACACTTCACTGTAATGGACTTGATATGATTCGAATGATAGGTTTCATTATGTGTTCTCTATCTTGATATTTGCCCTAATTTGGTCTATATGTTTCTCATTTTCCCCCCAAAAATCTTGTTATTTTGCCGTAAAGCTCATAACTTTTCTACACTTTACCCCAAAAAGATAATTTTTATATCACTGGATAGCCCTTCTAATTATCTATCTTTTGTACGTGCCAAAATTTTGAGTACTCTAAGTATTAGCAAGTTATGGTGATTTGAAGTGGTAAGGTTTGCGATCTTTCCTGGCGTTTTCCAGTTGCCAAAGCGGTGGCCTGCCAGTGAAAAACCACTACATTTATTGATAATCTGTTGACTTGTTGCAGATAAGGGCCTTCTCTATCAGTTGACAAAATCTGGGACTTTGGTCTTGTTAATTAGGGCAGTTATGAATTGTACTCTTACTTGATGCTAAACATGTTAGCTTCGTAGATTATCCACACTTCACTGAATAGACTTGATGTATAGCTATTAAGATAGGACTCTCTAAGTGCTCTCTCTTGATACCAAACATCCATATATTCTGCACACTTCACTGTAATGGACTTGCAAGATAGGTATCTCTCAGTGTTCTCTATCTTGAGCTAAACATGTTAGCTTCATAGATTCTCCACACTTCACTGAATAGACTTGATGTATAGCTATTAAGATAGGACTCTCTAAGTGCTCTCTCTTGATACCAAACATCCATATATTCTGCACACTTCACTGTAATGGACTTGCAAGATAGGTATCTCTCAGTGTTCTCTATCTTGAGCTAAACATGTTAGCTTCATAGATTCTCCACACTTCACTGAATAGACTTGATATATAGCTCTAAAGGTAGGCCTCTCTCTGTTCTCTCTCTTGATACCAAACATCCGTATATTCTGCATACATAGAATCACAAGATAGGTTTCTCTATGTGTTCTCTATCTTGATGCTAAACAGGTTAGCTTCATAGATTCTCCACACTTCACTGTATAAACTTGATATACAGCTATTAAGATAGGTCTCTCCCTGTGCTCTCTGTTGATATCAAACATCCATAATATTCTGCACACTTCACTGTAATGGACTTGCAAGATAGGTATCTCTCAGTGTTCTCTATCTTGAGCTAAACATGTTAGCTTCATAGATTCTCCACACTTCACTGAATAGACTTGATATATAGCTCTAAAGGTAGGCCTCTCTCTGTTCTCTCTCTTGATACCAAACATCCGTATATTCTGCATACATAGAATCACAAGATAGGTTTCTCTATGTGTTCTCTATCTTGATGCTAAACAGGTTAGCTTCATAGATTCTCCACACTTCACTGTATAAACTTGATATACAGCTATTAAGATAGGTCTCTCCCTGTGCTCTCTGTTGATATCAAACATCCATAATATTCTGCACACTTCACTGTAATGGACTTGATATGATTCGAATGATAGGTTTCATTATGTGTTCTCTATCTTGATATTTGCCCTAATTTGGTCTATATGTTTCTCATTTTCCCCCCAAAAATCTTGTTATTTTGCCGTAAAGCTCATAACTTTTCTACACTTTACCCCAAAAAGATAATTTTTATATCACTGGATAGCCCTTCTAATTATCTATCTTTTGTACGTGCCAAAATTTTGAGTACTCTAAGTATTAGCAAGTTATGGTGATTTGAAGTGGTAAGGTTTGCGATCTTTCCTGGCGTTTTCCAGTTGCCAAAGCGGTGGCCTGCCAGTGAAAAACCACTACATTTATTGATAATCTGTTGACTTGTTGCAGATAAGGGCCTTCTCTATCAGTTGACAAAATCTGGGACTTTGGTCTTGTTAATTAGGGCAGTTATGAATTGTACTCTTACTTGATGCTAAACATGTTAGCTTCGTAGATTATCCACACTTCACTGAATAGACTTGATGTATAGCTATTAAGATAGGACTCTCTAAGTGCTCTCTCTTGATACCAAACATCCATATATTCTGCACACTTCACTGTATGGACTTGCAAGATAGGTATCTCTCAGTGTTCTCTATCTTGAGCTAAACATGTTAGCTTCATAGATTCTCCACACTTCACTGAATAGACTTGATATATAGCTCTAAAGGTAGGCCTCTCTCTGTTCTCTCTCTTGATACCAAACATCCGTATATTCTGCATACATAGAATCACAAGATAGGTTTCTCTATGTGTTCTCTATCTTGATGCTAAACAGGTTAGCTTCATAGATTCTCCACACTTCACTGTATAAACTTGATATACAGCTATTAAGATAGGTCTCTCCCTGTGCTCTCTGTTGATATCAAACATCCATAATATTCTGCACACTTCACTGTAATGGACTTGATATGATTCGAATGATAGGTTTCATTATGTGTTCTCTATCTTGATATTTGCCCTAATTTGGTCTATATGTTTCTCATTTTCCCCCCAAAAATCTTGTTATTTTGCCGTAAAGCTCATAACTTTTCTACACTTTACCCCAAAAAGATAATTTTTATATCACTGGATAGCCCTTCTAATTATCTATCTTTTGTACGTGCCAAAATTTTGAGTACTCTAAGTATTAGCAAGTTATGGTGATTTGAAGTGGTAAGGTTTGCGATCTTTCCTGGCGTTTTCCAGTTGCCAAAGCGGTGGCCTGCCAGTGAAAAACCACTACATTTATTGATAATCTGTTGACTTGTTGCAGATAAGGGCCTTCTCTATCAGTTGACAAAATCTGGGACTTTGGTCTTGTTAATTAGGGCAGTTATGAATTGTACTCTTACTTGATGCTAAACATGTTAGCTTCGTAGATTATCCACACTTCACTGAATAGACTTGATGTATAGCTATTAAGATAGGACTCTCTAAGTGCTCTCTCTTGATACCAAACATCCATATATTCTGCACACTTCACTGTAATGGACTTGCAAGATAGGTATCTCTCAGTGTTCTCTATCTTGAGCTAAACATGTTAGCTTCATAGATTCTCCACACTTCACTGAATAGACTTGATGTATAGCTATTAAGATAGGACTCTCTAAGTGCTCTCTCTTGATACCAAACATCCATATATTCTGCACACTTCACTGTAATGGACTTGCAAGATAGGTATCTCTCAGTGTTCTCTATCTTGAGCTAAACATGTTAGCTTCATAGATTCTCCACACTTCACTGAATAGACTTGATATATAGCTCTAAAGGTAGGCCTCTCTCTGTTCTCTCTCTTGATGCTAAACAGGTTAGCTTCATAGATTCTCCACACTTCACTGTATAAACTTGATATACAGCTATTAAGATAGGTCTCTCCCTGTGCTCTCTGTTGATATCAAACATCCATAATATTCTGCACACTTCACTGTAATGGACTTGATATGATTCGAATGATAGGTTTCATTATGTGTTCTCTATCTTGATATTTGCCCTAATTTGGTCTATATGTTTCTCATTTTCCCCCCAAAAATCTTGTTATTTTGCCGTAAAGCTCATAACTTTTCTACACTTTACCCCAAAAAGATAATTTTTATATCACTGGATAGCCCTTCTAATTATCTATCTTTTGTACGTGCCAAAATTTTGAGTACTCTAAGTATTAGCAAGTTATGGTGATTTGAAGTGGTAAGGTTTGCGATCTTTCCTGGCGTTTTCCAGTTGCCAAAGCGGTGGCCTGCCAGTGAAAAACCACTACATTTATTGATAATCTGTTGACTTGTTGCAGATAAGGGCCTTCTCTATCAGTTGACAAAATCTGGGACTTTGGTCTTGTTAATTAGGGCAGTTATGAATTGTACTCTTACTTGATGCTAAACATGTTAGCTTCGTAGATTATCCACACTTCACTGAATAGACTTGATGTATAGCTATTAAGATAGGACTCTCTAAGTGCTCTCTCTTGATACCAAACATCCATATATTCTGCACACTTCACTGTAATGGACTTGCAAGATAGGTATCTCTCAGTGTTCTCTATCTTGAGCTAAACATGTTAGCTTCATAGATTCTCCACACTTCACTGAATAGACTTGATGTATAGCTATTAAGATAGGACTCTCTAAGTGCTCTCTCTTGATACCAAACATCCATATATTCTGCACACTTCACTGTAATGGACTTGCAAGATAGGTATCTCTCAGTGTTCTCTATCTTGAGCTAAACATGTTAGCTTCATAGATTCTCCACACTTCACTGAATAGACTTGATATATAGCTCTAAAGGTAGGCCTCTCTCTGTTCTCTCTCTTGATACCAAACATCCGTATATTCTGCATACATAGAATCACAAGATAGGTTTCTCTATGTGTTCTCTATCTTGATGCTAAACAGGTTAGCTTCATAGATTCTCCACACTTCACTGAATAGACTTGATGTATAGCTATTAAGATAGGACTCTCTAAGTGCTCTCTCTTGATATCAAACATCCATAATATTCTGCACACTTCACTGTAATGGACTTGCAAGATAGGTATCTCTCAGTGTTCTCTATCTTGAGCTAAACATGTTAGCTTCATAGATTCTCCACACTTCACTGAATAGACTTGATATATAGCTCTAAAGGTAGGCCTCTCTCTGTTCTCTCTCTTGATACCAAACATCCGTATATTCTGCATACATAGAATCACAAGATAGGTTTCTCTATGTGTTCTCTATCTTGATGCTAAACAGGTTAGCTTCATAGATTCTCCACACTTCACTGTATAAACTTGATATACAGCTATTAAGATAGGTCTCTCCCTGTGCTCTCTGTTGATATCAAACATCCATAATATTCTGCACACTTCACTGTAATGGACTTGATATGATTCGAATGATAGGTTTCATTATGTGTTCTCTATCTTGATATTTGCCCTAATTTGGTCTATATGTTTCTCATTTTCCCCCCAAAAATCTTGTTATTTTGCCGTAAAGCTCATAACTTTTCTACACTTTACCCCAAAAAGATAATTTTTATATCACTGGATAGCCCTTCTAATTATCTATCTTTTGTACGTGCCAAAATTTTGAGTACTCTAAGTATTAGCAAGTTATGGTGATTTGAAGTGGTAAGGTTTGCGATCTTTCCTGGCGTTTTCCAGTTGCCAAAGCGGTGGCCTGCCAGTGAAAAACCACTACATTTATTGATAATCTGTTGACTTGTTGCAGATAAGGGCCTTCTCTATCAGTTGACAAAATCTGGGACTTTGGTCTTGTTAATTAGGGCAGTTATGAATTGTACTCTTACTTGATGCTAAACATGTTAGCTTCGTAGATTATCCACACTTCACTGAATAGACTTGATGTATAGCTATTAAGATAGGACTCTCTAAGTGCTCTCTCTTGATACCAAACATCCATATATTCTGCACACTTCACTGTATGGACTTGCAAGATAGGTATCTCTCAGTGTTCTCTATCTTGAGCTAAACATGTTAGCTTCATAGATTCTCCACACTTCACTGAATAGACTTGATATATAGCTCTAAAGGTAGGCCTCTCTCTGTTCTCTCTCTTGATACCAAACATCCGTATATTCTGCATACATAGAATCACAAGATAGGTTTCTCTATGTGTTCTCTATCTTGATGCTAAACAGGTTAGCTTCATAGATTCTCCACACTTCACTGTATAAACTTGATATACAGCTATTAAGATAGGTCTCTCCCTGTGCTCTCTGTTGATATCAAACATCCATAATATTCTGCACACTTCACTGTAATGGACTTGATATGATTCGAATGATAGGTTTCATTATGTGTTCTCTATCTTGATATTTGCCCTAATTTGGTCTATATGTTTCTCATTTTCCCCCCAAAAATCTTGTTATTTTGCCGTAAAGCTCATAACTTTTCTACACTTTACCCCAAAAAGATAATTTTTATATCACTGGATAGCCCTTCTAATTATCTATCTTTTGTACGTGCCAGAATTTTGAGTACTCTAAGTATTAGCAAGTTATGGTGATTTGAAGTGGTAAGGTTTGCGATCTTTCCTGGCGTTTTCCAGTTGCCAAAGCGGTGGCCTGCCAGTGAAAAACCACTACATTTATTGATAATCTGTTGACTTGTTGCAGATAAGGGCCTTCTCTATCAGTTGACAAAATCTGGGACTTTGGTCTTGTTAATTAGGGCAGTTATGAATTGTACTCTTACTTGATGCTAAACATGTTAGCTTCGTAGATTATCCACACTTCACTGAATAGACTTGATGTATAGCTATTAAGATAGGACTCTCTAAGTGCTCTCTCTTGATACCAAACATCCATATATTCTGCACACTTCACTGTAATGGACTTGCAAGATAGGTATCTCTCAGTGTTCTCTATCTTGAGCTAAACATGTTAGCTTCATAGATTCTCCACACTTCACTGAATAGACTTGATATATAGCTCTAAAGGTAGGCCTCTCTCTGTTCTCTCTCTTGATACCAAACATCCGTATATTCTGCATACATAGAATCACAAGATAGGTTTCTCTATGTGTTCTCTATCTTGATGCTAAACAGGTTAGCTTCATAGATTCTCCACACTTCACTGTATAAACTTGATATACAGCTATTAAGATAGGTCTCTCCCTGTGCTCTCTGTTGATATCAAACATCCATAATATTCTGCACACTTCACTGTAATGGACTTGATATGATTCGAATGATAGGTTTCATTATGTGTTCTCTATCTTGATATTTGCCCTAATTTGGTCTATATGTTTCTCATTTTCCCCCCAAAAATCTTGTTATTTTGCCGTAAAGCTCATAACTTTTCTACACTTTACCCCAAAAAGATAATTTTTATATCACTGGATAGCCCTTCTAATTATCTATCTTTTGTACGTGCCAAAATTTTGAGTACTCTAAGTATTAGCAAGTTATGGTGATTTGAAGTGGTAAGGTTTGCGATCTTTCCTGGCGTTTTCCAGTTGCCAAAGCGGTGGCCTGCCAGTGAAAAACCACTACATTTATTGATAATCTGTTGACTTGTTGCAGATAAGGGCCTTCTCTATCAGTTGACAAAATCTGGGACTTTGGTCTTGTTAATTAGGGCAGTTATGAATTGTACTCTTACTTGATGCTAAAAATGTTAGCTTCGTAGATTATCCACACTTCACTGAATAGACTTGATGTATAGCTATTAAGATAGGACTCTCTAAGTGCTCTCTCTTGATACCAAACATCCATATATTCTGCACACTTCACTGTAATGGACTTGCAAGATAGGTATCTCTCAGTGTTCTCTATCTTGAGCTAAACATGTTAGCTTCATAGATTCTCCACACTTCACTGAATAGACTTGATGTATAGCTATTAAGATAGGACTCTCTAAGTGCTCTCTCTTGATACCAAACATCCATATATTCTGCACACTTCACTGTAATGGACTTGCAAGATAGGTATCTCTCAGTGTTCTCTATCTTGAGCTAAACATGTTAGCTTCATAGATTCTCCACACTTCACTGAATAGACTTGATATATAGCTCTAAAGGTAGGCCTCTCTCTGTTCTCTCTCTTGATACCAAACATCCGTATATTCTGCATACATAGAATCACAAGATAGGTTTCTCTATGTGTTCTCTATCTTGATGCTAAACAGGTTAGCTTCATAGATTCTCCACACTTCACTGAATAGACTTGATGTATAGCTATTAAGATAGGACTCTCTAAGTGCTCTCTCTTGATATCAAACATCCATAATATTCTGCACACTTCACTGTAATGGACTTGCAAGATAGGTATCTCTCAGTGTTCTCTATCTTGAGCTAAACATGTTAGCTTCATAGATTCTCCACACTTCACTGAATAGACTTGATATATAGCTCTAAAGGTAGGCCTCTCTCTGTTCTCTCTCTTGATACCAAACATCCGTATATTCTGCATACATAGAATCACAAGATAGGTTTCTCTATGTGTTCTCTATCTTGATGCTAAACAGGTTAGCTTCATAGATTCTCCACACTTCACTGTATAAACTTGATATACAGCTATTAAGATAGGTCTCTCCCTGTGCTCTCTGTTGATATCAAACATCCATAATATTCTGCACACTTCACTGTAATGGACTTGATATGATTCGAATGATAGGTTTCATTATGTGTTCTCTATCTTGATATTTGCCCTAATTTGGTCTATATGTTTCTCATTTTCCCCCCAAAAATCTTGTTATTTTGCCGTAAAGCTCATAACTTTTCTACACTTTACCCCAAAAAGATAATTTTTATATCACTGGATAGCCCTTCTAATTATCTATCTTTTGTACGTGCCAAAATTTTGAGTACTCTAAGTATTAGCAAGTTATGGTGATTTGAAGTGGTAAGGTTTGCGATCTTTCCTGGCGTTTTCCAGTTGCCAAAGCGGTGGCCTGCCAGTGAAAAACCACTACATTTATTGATAATCTGTTGACTTGTTGCAGATAAGGGCCTTCTCTATCAGTTGACAAAATCTGGGACTTTGGTCTTGTTAATTAGGGCAGTTATGAATTGTACTCTTACTTGATGCTAAACATGTTAGCTTCGTAGATTATCCACACTTCACTGAATAGACTTGATGTATAGCTATTAAGATAGGACTCTCTAAGTGCTCTCTCTTGATACCAAACATCCATATATTCTGCACACTTCACTGTAATGGACTTGCAAGATAGGTATCTCTCAGTGTTCTCTATCTTGAGCTAAACATGTTAGCTTCATAGATTCTCCACACTTCACTGAATAGACTTGATATATAGCTCTAAAGGTAGGCCTCTCTCTGTTCTCTCTCTTGATACCAAACATCCGTATATTCTGCATACATAGAATCACAAGATAGGTTTCTCTATGTGTTCTCTATCTTGATGCTAAACAGGTTAGCTTCATAGATTCTCCACACTTCACTGTATAAACTTGATATACAGCTATTAAGATAGGTCTCTCCCTGTGCTCTCTGTTGATATCAAACATCCATAATATTCTGCACACTTCACTGTAATGGACTTGATATGATTCGAATGATAGGTTTCATTATGTGTTCTCTATCTTGATATTTGCCCTAATTTGGTCTATATGTTTCTCATTTTCCCCCCAAAAATCTTGTTATTTTGCCGTAAAGCTCATAACTTTTCTACACTTTACCCCAAAAAGATAATTTTTATATCACTGGATAGCCCTTCTAATTATCTATCTTTTGTACGTGCCAAAATTTTGAGTACTCTAAGTATTAGCAAGTTATGGTGATTTGAAGTGGTAAGGTTTGCGATCTTTCCTGGCGTTTTCCAGTTGCCAAAGCGGTGGCCTGCCAGTGAAAAACCACTACATTTATTGATAATCTGTTGACTTGTTGCAGATAAGGGCCTTCTCTATCAGTTGACAAAATCTGGGACTTTGGTCTTGTTAATTAGGGCAGTTATGAATTGTACTCTTACTTGATGCTAAACATGTTAGCTTCGTAGATTATCCACACTTCACTGAATAGACTTGATGTATAGCTATTAAGATAGGACTCTCTAAGTGCTCTCTCTTGATACCAAACATCCATATATTCTGCACACTTCACTGTAATGGACTTGCAAGATAGGTATCTCTCAGTGTTCTCTATCTTGAGCTAAACATGTTAGCTTCATAGATTCTCCACACTTCACTGAATAGACTTGATATATAGCTCTAAAGGTAGGCCTCTCTCTGTTCTCTCTCTTGATACCAAACATCCGTATATTCTGCATACATAGAATCACAAGATAGGTTTCTCTATGTGTTCTCTATCTTGATGCTAAACAGGTTAGCTTCATAGATTCTCCACACTTCACTGTATAAACTTGATATACAGCTATTAAGATAGGTCTCTCCCTGTGCTCTCTGTTGATATCAAACATCCATAATATTCTGCACACTTCACTGTAATGGACTTGATATGATTCGAATGATAGGTTTCATTATGTGTTCTCTATCTTGATATTTGCCCTAATTTGGTCTATATGTTTCTCATTTTCCCCCCAAAAATCTTGTTATTTTGCCGTAAAGCTCATAACTTTTCTACACTTTACCCCAAAAAGATAATTTTTATATCACTGGATAGCCCTTCTAATTATCTATCTTTTGTACGTGCCAAAATTTTGAGTACTCTAAGTATTAGCAAGTTATGGTGATTTGAAGTGGTAAGGTTTGCGATCTTTCCTGGCGTTTTCCAGTTGCCAAAGCGGTGGCCTGCCAGTGAAAAACCACTACATTTATTGATAATCTGTTGACTTGTTGCAGATAAGGGCCTTCTCTATCAGTTGACAAAATCTGGGACTTTGGTCTTGTTAATTAGGGCAGTTATGAATTGTACTCTTACTTGATGCTAAACATGTTAGCTTCGTAGATTATCCACACTTCACTGAATAGACTTGATGTATAGCTATTAAGATAGGACTCTCTAAGTGCTCTCTCTTGATACCAAACATCCATATATTCTGCACACTTCACTGTAATGGACTTGCAAGATAGGTATCTCTCAGTGTTCTCTATCTTGAGCTAAACATGTTAGCTTCATAGATTCTCCACACTTCACTGAATAGACTTGATGTATAGCTATTAAGATAGGACTCTCTAAGTGCTCTCTCTTGATACCAAACATCCATATATTCTGCACACTTCACTGTAATGGACTTGCAAGATAGGTATCTCTCAGTGTTCTCTATCTTGAGCTAAACATGTTAGCTTCATAGATTCTCCACACTTCACTGAATAGACTTGATATATAGCTCTAAAGGTAGGCCTCTCTCTGTTCTCTCTCTTGATACCAAACATCCGTATATTCTGCATACATAGAATCACAAGATAGGTTTCTCTATGTGTTCTCTATCTTGATGCTAAACAGGTTAGCTTCATAGATTCTCCACACTTCACTGAATAGACTTGATGTATAGCTATTAAGATAGGACTCTCTAAGTGCTCTCTCTTGATATCAAACATCCATAATATTCTGCACACTTCACTGTAATGGACTTGCAAGATAGGTATCTCTCAGTGTTCTCTATCTTGAGCTAAACATGTTAGCTTCATAGATTCTCCACACTTCACTGAATAGACTTGATATATAGCTCTAAAGGTAGGCCTCTCTCTGTTCTCTCTCTTGATACCAAACATCCGTATATTCTGCATACATAGAATCACAAGATAGGTTTCTCTATGTGTTCTCTATCTTGATGCTAAACAGGTTAGCTTCATAGATTCTCCACACTTCACTGTATAAACTTGATATACAGCTATTAAGATAGGTCTCTCCCTGTGCTCTCTGTTGATATCAAACATCCATAATATTCTGCACACTTCACTGTAATGGACTTGATATGATTCGAATGATAGGTTTCATTATGTGTTCTCTATCTTGATATTTGCCCTAATTTGGTCTATATGTTTCTCATTTTCCCCCCAAAAATCTTGTTATTTTGCCGTAAAGCTCATAACTTTTCTACACTTTACCCCAAAAAGATAATTTTTATATCACTGGATAGCCCTTCTAATTATCTATCTTTTGTACGTGCCAAAATTTTGAGTACTCTAAGTATTAGCAAGTTATGGTGATTTGAAGTGGTAAGGTTTGCGATCTTTCCTGGCGTTTTCCAGTTGCCAAAGCGGTGGCCTGCCAGTGAAAAACCACTACATTTATTGATAATCTGTTGACTTGTTGCAGATAAGGGCCTTCTCTATCAGTTGACAAAATCTGGGACTTTGGTCTTGTTAATTAGGGCAGTTATGAATTGTACTCTTACTTGATGCTAAACATGTTAGCTTCGTAGATTATCCACACTTCACTGAATAGACTTGATGTATAGCTATTAAGATAGGACTCTCTAAGTGCTCTCTCTTGATACCAAACATCCATATATTCTGCACACTTCACTGTATGGACTTGCAAGATAGGTATCTCTCAGTGTTCTCTATCTTGAGCTAAACATGTTAGCTTCATAGATTCTCCACACTTCACTGAATAGACTTGATATATAGCTCTAAAGGTAGGCCTCTCTCTGTTCTCTCTCTTGATACCAAACATCCGTATATTCTGCATACATAGAATCACAAGATAGGTTTCTCTATGTGTTCTCTATCTTGATGCTAAACAGGTTAGCTTCATAGATTCTCCACACTTCACTGTATAAACTTGATATACAGCTATTAAGATAGGTCTCTCCCTGTGCTCTCTGTTGATATCAAACATCCATAATATTCTGCACACTTCACTGTAATGGACTTGATATGATTCGAATGATAGGTTTCATTATGTGTTCTCTATCTTGATATTTGCCCTAATTTGGTCTATATGTTTCTCATTTTCCCCCCAAAAATCTTGTTATTTTGCCGTAAAGCTCATAACTTTTCTACACTTTACCCCAAAAAGATAATTTTTATATCACTGGATAGCCCTTCTAATTATCTATCTTTTGTACGTGCCAAAATTTTGAGTACTCTAAGTATTAGCAAGTTATGGTGATTTGAAGTGGTAAGGTTTGCGATCTTTCCTGGCGTTTTCCAGTTGCCAAAGCGGTGGCCTGCCAGTGAAAAACCACTACATTTATTGATAATCTGTTGACTTGTTGCAGATAAGGGCCTTCTCTATCAGTTGACAAAATCTGGGACTTTGGTCTTGTTAATTAGGGCAGTTATGAATTGTACTCTTACTTGATGCTAAACATGTTAGCTTCGTAGATTATCCACACTTCACTGAATAGACTTGATGTATAGCTATTAAGATAGGACTCTCTAAGTGCTCTCTCTTGATACCAAACATCCATATATTCTGCACACTTCACTGTAATGGACTTGCAAGATAGGTATCTCTCAGTGTTCTCTATCTTGAGCTAAACATGTTAGCTTCATAGATTCTCCACACTTCACTGAATAGACTTGATGTATAGCTATTAAGATAGGACTCTCTAAGTGCTCTCTCTTGATACCAAACATCCATATATTCTGCACACTTCACTGTAATGGACTTGCAAGATAGGTATCTCTCAGTGTTCTCTATCTTGAGCTAAACATGTTAGCTTCATAGATTCTCCACACTTCACTGAATAGACTTGATATATAGCTCTAAAGGTAGGCCTCTCTCTGTTCTCTCTCTTGATACCAAACATCCGTATATTCTGCATACATAGAATCACAAGATAGGTTTCTCTATGTGTTCTCTATCTTGATGCTAAACAGGTTAGCTTCATAGATTCTCCACACTTCACTGTATAAACTTGATATACAGCTATTAAGATAGGTCTCTCCCTGTGCTCTCTGTTGATATCAAACATCCATAATATTCTGCACACTTCACTGTAATGGACTTGATATGATTCGAATGATAGGTTTCATTATGTGTTCTCTATCTTGATATTTGCCCTAATTTGGTCTATATGTTTCTCATTTTCCCCCCAAAAATCTTGTTATTTTGCCGTAAAGCTCATAACTTTTCTACACTTTACCCCAAAAAGATAATTTTTATATCACTGGATAGCCCTTCTAATTATCTATCTTTTGTACGTGCCAAAATTTTGAGTACTCTAAGTATTAGCAAGTTATGGTGATTTGAAGTGGTAAGGTTTGCGATCTTTCCTGGCGTTTTCCAGTTGCCAAAGCGGTGGCCTGCCAGTGAAAAACCACTACATTTATTGATAATCTGTTGACTTGTTGCAGATAAGGGCCTTCTCTATCAGTTGACAAAATCTGGGACTTTGGTCTTGTTAATTAGGGCAGTTATGAATTGTACTCTTACTTGATGCTAAACATGTTAGCTTCGTAGATTATCCACACTTCACTGAATAGACTTGATGTATAGCTATTAAGATAGGACTCTCTAAGTGCTCTCTCTTGATACCAAACATCCATATATTCTGCACACTTCACTGTAATGGACTTGCAAGATAGGTATCTCTCAGTGTTCTCTATCTTGAGCTAAACATGTTAGCTTCATAGATTCTCCACACTTCACTGAATAGACTTGATATATAGCTCTAAAGGTAGGCCTCTCTCTGTTCTCTCTCTTGATACCAAACATCCGTATATTCTGCATACATAGAATCACAAGATAGGTTTCTCTATGTGTTCTCTATCTTGATGCTAAACAGGTTAGCTTCATAGATTCTCCACACTTCACTGTATAAACTTGATATACAGCTATTAAGATAGGTCTCTCCCTGTGCTCTCTGTTGATATCAAACATCCATAATATTCTGCACACTTCACTGTAATGGACTTGATATGATTCGAATGATAGGTTTCATTATGTGTTCTCTATCTTGATATTTGCCCTAATTTGGTCTATATGTTTCTCATTTTCCCCCCAAAAATCTTGTTATTTTGCCGTAAAGCTCATAACTTTTCTACACTTTACCCCAAAAAGATAATTTTTATATCACTGGATAGCCCTTCTAATTATCTATCTTTTGTACGTGCCAAAATTTTGAGTACTCTAAGTATTAGCAAGTTATGGTGATTTGAAGTGGTAAGGTTTGCGATCTTTCCTGGCGTTTTCCAGTTGCCAAAGCGGTGGCCTGCCAGTGAAAAACCACTACATTTATTGATAATCTGTTGACTTGTTGCAGATAAGGGCCTTCTCTATCAGTTGACAAAATCTGGGACTTTGGTCTTGTTAATTAGGGCAGTTATGAATTGTACTCTTACTTGATGCTAAACATGTTAGCTTCGTAGATTATCCACACTTCACTGAATAGACTTGATGTATAGCTATTAAGATAGGACTCTCTAAGTGCTCTCTCTTGATACCAAACATCCATATATTCTGCACACTTCACTGTAATGGACTTGCAAGATAGGTATCTCTCAGTGTTCTCTATCTTGAGCTAAACATGTTAGCTTCATAGATTCTCCACACTTCACTGAATAGACTTAATATATAGCTCTAAAGGTAGGCCTCTCTCTGTTCTCTCTCTTGATACCAAACATCCGTATATTCTGCATACATAGAATCACAAGATAGGTTTCTCTATGTGTTCTCTATCTTGATGCTAAACAGGTTAGCTTCATAGATTCTCCACACTTCACTGTATAAACTTGATATACAGCTATTAAGATAGGTCTCTCCCTGTGCTCTCTGTTGATATCAAACATCCATAATATTCTGCACACTTCACTGTAATGGACTTGATATGATTCGAATGATAGGTTTCATTATGTGTTCTCTATCTTGATATTTGCCCTAATTTGGTCTATATGTTTCTCATTTTCCCCCCAAAAATCTTGTTATTTTGCCGTAAAGCTCATAACTTTTCTACACTTTACCCCAAAAAGATAATTTTTATATCACTGGATAGCCCTTCTAATTATCTATCTTTTGTACGTGCCAAAATTTTGAGTACTCTAAGTATTAGCAAGTTATGGTGATTTGAAGTGGTAAGGTTTGCGATCTTTCCTGGCGTTTTCCAGTTGCCAAAGCGGTGGCCTGCCAGTGAAAAACCACTACATTTATTGATAATCTGTTGACTTGTTGCAGATAAGGGCCTTCTCTATCAGTTGACAAAATCTGGGACTTTGGTCTTGTTAATTAGGGCAGTTATGAATTGTACTCTTACTTGATGCTAAACATGTTAGCTTCGTAGATTATCCACACTTCACTGAATAGACTTGATGTATAGCTATTAAGATAGGACTCTCTAAGTGCTCTCTCTTGATACCAAACATCCATATATTATGCACACTTCACTGTAATGGACTTGCAAGATAGGTATCTCTCAGTGTTCTCTATCTTGAGCTAAACATGTTAGCTTCATAGATTCTCCACACTTCACTGAATAGACTTGATGTATAGCTATTAAGATAGGACTCTCTAAGTGCTCTCTCTTGATACCAAACATCCATATATTCTGCACACTTCACTGTAATGGACTTGCAAGATAGGTATCTCTCAGTGTTCTCTATCTTGAGCTAAACATGTTAGCTTCATAGATTCTCCACACTTCACTGAATAGACTTGATATATAGCTCTAAAGGTAGGCCTCTCTCTGTTCTCTCTCTTGATACCAAACATCCGTATATTCTGCATACATAGAATCACAAGATAGGTTTCTCTATGTGTTCTCTATCTTGATGCTAAACAGGTTAGCTTCATAGATTCTCCACACTTCACTGTATAAACTTGATATACAGCTATTAAGATAGGTCTCTCCCTGTGCTCTCTGTTGATATCAAACATCCATAATATTCTGCACACTTCACTGTAATGGACTTGCAAGATAGGTATCTCTCAGTGTTCTCTATCTTGAGCTAAACATGTTAGCTTCATAGATTCTCCACACTTCACTGAATAGACTTGATATATAGCTCTAAAGGTAGGCCTCTCTCTGTTCTCTCTCTTGATACCAAACATCCGTATATTCTGCATACATAGAATCACAAGATAGGTTTCTCTATGTGTTCTCTATCTTGATGCTAAACAGGTTAGCTTCATAGATTCTCCACACTTCACTGTATAAACTTGATATACAGCTATTAAGATAGGTCTCTCCCTGTGCTCTCTGTTGATATCAAACATCCATAATATTCTGCACACTTCACTGTAATGGACTTGATATGATTCGAATGATAGGTTTCATTATGTGTTCTCTATCTTGATATTTGCCCTAATTTGGTCTATATGTTTCTCATTTTCCCCCCAAAAATCTTGTTATTTTGCCGTAAAGCTCATAACTTTTCTACACTTTACCCCAAAAAGATAATTTTTATATCACTGGATAGCCCTTCTAATTATCTATCTTTTGTACGTGCCAAAATTTTGAGTACTCTAAGTATTAGCAAGTTATGGTGATTTGAAGTGGTAAGGTTTGCGATCTTTCCTGGCGTTTTCCAGTTGCCAAAGCGGTGGCCTGCCAGTGAAAAACCACTACATTTATTGATAATCTGTTGACTTGTTGCAGATAAGGGCCTTCTCTATCAGTTGACAAAATCTGGGACTTTGGTCTTGTTAATTAGGGCAGTTATGAATTGTACTCTTACTTGATGCTAAATATGTTAGCTTCGTAGATTATCCACACTTCACTGAATAGACTTGATGTATAGCTATTAAGATAGGACTCTCTAAGTGCTCTCTCTTGATACCAAACATCCATATATTCTGCACACTTCACTGTATGGACTTGCAAGATAGGTATCTCTCAGTGTTCTCTATCTTGAGCTAAACATGTTAGCTTCATAGATTCTCCACACTTCACTGAATAGACTTGATATATAGCTCTAAAGGTAGGCCTCTCTCTGTTCTCTCTCTTGATACCAAACATCCGTATATTCTGCATACATAGAATCACAAGATAGGTTTCTCTATGTGTTCTCTATCTTGATGCTAAACAGGTTAGCTTCATAGATTCTCCACACTTCACTGTATAAACTTGATATACAGCTATTAAGATAGGTCTCTCCCTGTGCTCTCTGTTGATATCAAACATCCATAATATTCTGCACACTTCACTGTAATGGACTTGATATGATTCGAATGATAGGTTTCATTATGTGTTCTCTATCTTGATATTTGCCCTAATTTGGTCTATATGTTTCTCATTTCCCCCCCAAAAATCTTGTTATTTTGCCGTAAAGCTCATAACTTTTCTACACTTTACCCCAAAAAGATAATTTTTATATCACTGGATAGCCCTTCTAATTATCTATCTTTTGTACGTGCCAAAATTTTGAGTACTCTAAGTATTAGCAAGTTATGGTGATTTGAAGTGGTAAGGTTTGCGATCTTTCCTGGCGTTTTCCAGTTGCCAAAGCGGTGGCCTGCCAGTGAAAAACCACTACATTTATTGATAATCTGTTGACTTGTTGCAGATAAGGGCCTTCTCTATCAGTTGACAAAATCTGGGACTTTGGTCTTGTTAATTAGGGCAGTTATGAATTGTACTCTTACTTGATGCTAAACATGTTAGCTTCGTAGATTATCCACACTTCACTGAATAGACTTGATGTATAGCTATTAAGATAGGACTCTCTAAGTGCTCTCTCTTGATACCAAACATCCATATATTCTGCACACTTCACTGTAATGGACTTGCAAGATAGGTATCTCTCAGTGTTCTCTATCTTGAGCTAAACATGTTAGCTTCATAGATTCTCCACACTTCACTGAATAGACTTGATGTATAGCTATTAAGATAGGACTCTCTAAGTGCTCTCTCTTGATACCAAACATCCATATATTCTGCACACTTCACTGTAATGGACTTGCAAGATAGGTATCTCTCAGTGTTCTCTATCTTGAGCTAAACATGTTAGCTTCATAGATTCTCCACACTTCACTGAATAGACTTGATATATAGCTCTAAAGGTAGGCCTCTCTCTGTTCTCTCTCTTGATACCAAACATCCGTATATTCTGCATACATAGAATCACAAGATAGGTTTCTCTATGTGTTCTCTATCTTGATGCTAAACAGGTTAGCTTCATAGATTCTCCACACTTCACTGTATAAACTTGATATACAGCTATTAAGATAGGTCTCTCCCTGTGCTCTCTGTTGATATCAAACATCCATAATATTCTGCACACTTCACTGTAATGGACTTGATATGATTCGAATGATAGGTTTCATTATGTGTTCTCTATCTTGATATTTGCCCTAATTTGGTCTATATGTTTCTCATTTTCCCCCCAAAAATCTTGTTATTTTGCCGTAAAGCTCATAACTTTTCTACACTTTACCCCAAAAAGATAATTTTTATATCACTGGATAGCCCTTCTAATTATCTATCTTTTGTACGTGCCAAAATTTTGAGTACTCTAAGTATTAGCAAGTTATGGTGATTTGAAGTGGTAAGGTTTGCGATCTTTCCTGGCGTTTTCCAGTTGCCAAAGCGGTGGCCTGCCAGTGAAAAACCACTACATTTATTGATAATCTGTTGACTTGTTGCAGATAAGGGCCTTCTCTATCAGTTGACAAAATCTGGGACTTTGGTCTTGTTAATTAGGGCAGTTATGAATTGTACTCTTACTTGATGCTAAACATGTTAGCTTCGTAGATTATCCACACTTCACTGAATAGACTTGATGTATAGCTATTAAGATAGGACTCTCTAAGTGCTCTCTCTTGATACCAAACATCCATATATTCTGCACACTTCACTGTAATGGACTTGCAAGATAGGTATCTCTCAGTGTTCTCTATCTTGAGCTAAACATGTTAGCTTCATAGATTCTCCACACTTCACTGAATAGACTTGATATATAGCTCTAAAGGTAGGCCTCTCTCTGTTCTCTCTCTTGATACCAAACATCCGTATATTCTGCATACATAGAATCACAAGATAGGTTTCTCTATGTGTTCTCTATCTTGATGCTAAACAGGTTAGCTTCATAGATTCTCCACACTTCACTGTATAAACTTGATATACAGCTATTAAGATAGGTCTCTCCCTGTGCTCTCTGTTGATATCAAACATCCATAATATTCTGCACACTTCACTGTAATGGACTTGATATGATTCGAATGATAGGTTTCATTATGTGTTCTCTATCTTGATATTTGCCCTAATTTGGTCTATATGTTTCTCATTTTCCCCCCAAAAATCTTGTTATTTTGCCGTAAAGCTCATAACTTTTCTACACTTTACCCCAAAAAGATAATTTTTATATCACTGGATAGCCCTTCTAATTATCTATCTTTTGTACGTGCCAAAATTTTGAGTACTCTAAGTATTAGCAAGTTATGGTGATTTGAAGTGGTAAGGTTTGCGATCTTTCCTGGCGTTTTCCAGTTGCCAAAGCGGTGGCCTGCCAGTGAAAAACCACTACATTTATTGATAATCTGTTGACTTGTTGCAGATAAGGGCCTTCTCTATCAGTTGACAAAATCTGGGACTTTGGTCTTGTTAATTAGGGCAGTTATGAATTGTACTCTTACTTGATGCTAAACATGTTAGCTTCGTAGATTATCCACACTTCACTGAATAGACTTGATGTATAGCTATTAAGATAGGACTCTCTAAGTGCTCTCTCTTGATACCAAACATCCATATATTCTGCACACTTCACTGTAATGGACTTGCAAGATAGGTATCTCTCAGTGTTCTCTATCTTGAGCTAAACATGTTAGCTTCATAGATTCTCCACACTTCACTGAATAGACTTGATGTATAGCTATTAAGATAGGACTCTCTAAGTGCTCTCTCTTGATACCAAAGATCCATATATTCTGCACACTTCACTGTAATGGACTTGCAAGATAGGTATCTCTCAGTGTTCTCTATCTTGAGCTAAACATGTTAGCTTCATAGATTCTCCACACTTCACTGAATAGACTTGATATATAGCTCTAAAGGTAGGCCTCTCTCTGTTCTCTCTCTTGATACCAAACATCCGTATATTCTGCATACATAGAATCACAAGATAGGTTTCTCTATGTGTTCTCTATCTTGATGCTAAACAGGTTAGCTTCATAGATTCTCCACACTTCACTGTATAAACTTGATATACAGCTATTAAGATAGGTCTCTCCCTGTGCTCTCTGTTGATATCAAACATCCATAATATTCTGCACACTTCACTGTAATGGACTTGATATGATTCGAATGATAGGTTTCATTATGTGTTCTCTATCTTGATATTTGCCCTAATTTGGTCTATATGTTTCTCATTTTCCCCCCAAAAATCTTGTTATTTTGCCGTAAAGCTCATAACTTTTCTACACTTTACCCCAAAAAGATAATTTTTATATCACTGGATAGCCCTTCTAATTATCTATCTTTTGTACGTGCCAAAATTTTGAGTACTCTAAGTATTAGCAAGTTATGGTGATTTGAAGTGGTAAGGTTTGCGATCTTTCCTGGCGTTTTCCAGTTGCCAAAGCGGTGGCCTGCCAGTGAAAAACCACTACATTTATTGATAATCTGTTGACTTGTTGCAGATAAGGGCCTTCTCTATCAGTTGACAAAATCTGGGACTTTGGTCTTGTTAATTAGGGCAGTTATGAATTGTACTCTTACTTGATGCTAAACATGTTAGCTTCGTAGATTATCCACACTTCACTGAATAGACTTGATGTATAGCTATTAAGATAGGACTCTCTAAGTGCTCTCTCTTGATACCAAACATCCATATATTCTGCACACTTCACTGTAATGGACTTGCAAGATAGGTATCTCTCAGTGTTCTCTATCTTGAGCTAAACATGTTAGCTTCATAGATTCTCCACACTTCACTGAATAGACTTGATATATAGCTCTAAAGGTAGGCCTCTCTCTGTTCTCTCTCTTGATACCAAACATCCGTATATTCTGCATACATAGAATCACAAGATAGGTTTCTCTATGTGTTCTCTATCTTGATGCTAAACAGGTTAGCTTCATAGATTCTCCACACTTCACTGTATAAACTTGATATACAGCTATTAAGATAGGTCTCTCCCTGTGCTCTCTGTTGATATCAAACATCCATAATATTCTGCACACTTCACTGTAATGGACTTGATATGATTCGAATGATAGGTTTCATTATGTGTTCTCTATCTTGATATTTGCCCTAATTTGGTCTATATGTTTCTCATTTTCCCCCCAAAAATCTTGTTATTTTGCCGTAAAGCTCATAACTTTTCTACACTTTACCCCAAAAAGATAATTTTTATATCACTGGATAGCCCTTCTAATTATCTATCTTTTGTACGTGCCAAAATTTTGAGTACTCTAAGTATTAGCAAGTTATGGTGATTTGAAGTGGTAAGGTTTGCGATCTTTCCTGGCGTTTTCCAGTTGCCAAAGCGGTGGCCTGCCAGTGAAAAACCACTACATTTATTGATAATCTGTTGACTTGTTGCAGATAAGGGCCTTCTCTATCAGTTGACAAAATCTGGGACTTTGGTCTTGTTAATTAGGGCAGTTATGAATTGTACTCTTACTTGATGCTAAACATGTTAGCTTCGTAGATTATCCACACTTCACTGAATAGACTTGATGTATAGCTATTAAGATAGGACTCTCTAAGTGCTCTCTCTTGATACCAAACATCCATATATTCTGCACACTTCACTGTAATGGACTTGCAAGATAGGTATCTCTCAGTGTTCTCTATCTTGAGCTAAACATGTTAGCTTCATAGATTCTCCACACTTCACTGAATAGACTTGATGTATAGCTATTAAGATAGGACTCTCTAAGTGCTCTCTCTTGATACCAAACATCCATATATTCTGCACACTTCACTGTAATGGACTTGCAAGATAGGTATCTCTCAGTGTTCTCTATCTTGAGCTAAACATGTTAGCTTCATAGATTCTCCACACTTCACTGAATAGACTTGATATATAGCTCTAAAGGTAGGCCTCTCTCTGTTCTCTCTCTTGATACCAAACATCCGTATATTCTGCATACATAGAATCACAAGATAGGTTTCTCTATGTGTTCTCTATCTTGATGCTAAACAGGTTAGCTTCATAGATTCTCCACACTTCACTGTATAAACTTGATATACAGCTATTAAGATAGGTCTCTCCCTGTGCTCTCTGTTGATATCAAACATCCATAATATTCTGCACACTTCACTGTAATGGACTTGATATGATTCGAATGATAGGTTTCATTATGTGTTCTCTATCTTGATATTTGCCCTAATTTGGTCTATATGTTTCTCATTTTCCCCCCAAAAATCTTGTTATTTTGCCGTAAAGCTCATAACTTTTCTACACTTTACCCCAAAAAGATAATTTTTATATCACTGGATAGCCCTTCTAATTATCTATCTTTTGTACGTGCCAAAATTTTGAGTACTCTAAGTATTAGCAAGTTATGGTGATTTGAAGTGGTAAGGTTTGCGATCTTTCCTGGCGTTTTCCAGTTGCCAAAGCGGTGGCCTGCCAGTGAAAAACCACTACATTTATTGATAATCTGTTGACTTGTTGCAGATAAGGGCCTTCTCTATCAGTTGACAAAATCTGGGACTTTGGTCTTGTTAATTAGGGCAGTTATGAATTGTACTCTTACTTGATGCTAAACATGTTAGCTTCGTAGATTATCCACACTTCACTGAATAGACTTGATGTATAGCTATTAAGATAGGACTCTCTAAGTGCTCTCTCTTGATACCAAACATCCATATATTCTGCACACTTCACTGTAATGGACTTGCAAGATAGGTATCTCTCAGTGTTCTCTATCTTGAGCTAAACATGTTAGCTTCATAGATTCTCCACACTTCACTGAATAGACTTGATGTATAGCTATTAAGATAGGACTCTCTAAGTGCTCTCTCTTGATACCAAACATCCATATATTCTGCACACTTCACTGTAATGGACTTGCAAGATAGGTATCTCTCAGTGTTCTCTATCTTGAGCTAAACATGTTAGCTTCATAGATTCTCCACACTTCACTGAATAGACTTGATATATAGCTCTAAAGGTAGGCCTCTCTCTGTTCTCTCTCTTGATACCAAACATCCGTATATTCTGCATACATAGAATCACAAGATAGGTTTCTCTATGTGTTCTCTATCTTGATGCTAAACAGGTTAGCTTCATAGATTCTCCACACTTCACTGTATAAACTTGATATACAGCTATTAAGATAGGTCTCTCCCTGTGCTCTCTGTTGATATCAAACATCCATAATATTCTGCACACTTCACTGTAATGGACTTGATATGATTCGAATGATAGGTTTCATTATGTGTTCTCTATCTTGATATTTGCCCTAATTTGGTCTATATGTTTCTCATTTTCCCCCCAAAAATCTTGTTATTTTGCCGTAAAGCTCATAACTTTTCTACACTTTACCCCAAAAAGATAATTTTTATATCACTGGATAGCCCTTCTAATTATCTATCTTTTGTACGTGCCAAAATTTTGAGTACTCTAAGTATTAGCAAGTTATGGTGATTTGAAGTGGTAAGGTTTGCGATCTTTCCTGGCGTTTTCCAGTTGCCAAAGCGGTGGCCTGCCAGTGAAAAACCACTACATTTATTGATAATCTGTTGACTTGTTGCAGATAAGGGCCTTCTCTATCAGTTGACAAAATCTGGGACTTTGGTCTTGTTAATTAGGGCAGTTATGAATTGTACTCTTACTTGATGCTAAACATGTTAGCTTCGTAGATTATCCACACTTCACTGAATAGACTTGATGTATAGCTATTAAGATAGGACTCTCTAAGTGCTCTCTCTTGATACCAAACATCCATATATTCTGCACACTTCACTGTAATGGACTTGCAAGATAGGTATCTCTCAGTGTTCTCTATCTTGAGCTAAACATGTTAGCTTCATAGATTCTCCACACTTCACTGAATAGACTTGATATATAGCTCTAAAGGTAGGCCTCTCTCTGTTCTCTCTCTTGATACCAAACATCCGTATATTCTGCATACATAGAATCACAAGATAGGTTTCTCTATGTGTTCTCTATCTTGATGCTAAACAGGTTAGCTTCATAGATTCTCCACACTTCACTGTATAAACTTGATATACAGCTATTAAGATAGGTCTCTCCCTGTGCTCTCTGTTGATATCAAACATCCATAATATTCTGCACACTTCACTGTAATGGACTTGATATGATTCGAATGATAGGTTTCATTATGTGTTCTCTATCTTGATATTTGCCCTAATTTGGTCTATATGTTTCTCATTTTCCCCCCAAAAATCTTGTTATTTTGCCGTAAAGCTCATAACTTTTCTACACTTTACCCCAAAAAGATAATTTTTATATCACTGGATAGCCCTTCTAATTATCTATCTTTTGTACGTGCCAAAATTTTGAGTACTCTAAGTATTAGCAAGTTATGGTGATTTGAAGTGGTAAGGTTTGCGATCTTTCCTGGCGTTTTCCAGTTGCCAAAGCGGTGGCCTGCCAGTGAAAAACCACTACATTTATTGATAATCTGTTGACTTGTTGCAGATAAGGGCCTTCTCTATCAGTTGACAAAATCTGGGACTTTGGTCTTGTTAATTAGGGCAGTTATGAATTGTACTCTTACTTGATGCTAAACATGTTAGCTTCGTAGATTATCCACACTTCACTGAATAGACTTGATGTATAGCTATTAAGATAGGACTCTCTAAGTGCTCTCTCTTGATACCAAACATCCATATATTCTGCACACTTCACTGTAATGGACTTGCAAGATAGGTATCTCTCAGTGTTCTCTATCTTGAGCTAAACATGTTAGCTTCATAGATTCTCCACACTTCACTGAATAGACTTGATGTATAGCTATTAAGATAGGACTCTCTAAGTGCTCTCTCTTGATACCAAACATCCATATATTCTGCACACTTCACTGTAATGGACTTGCAAGATAGGTATCTCTCAGTGTTCTCTATCTTGAGCTAAACATGTTAGCTTCATAGATTCTCCACACTTCACTGAATAGACTTGATATATAGCTCTAAAGGTAGGCCTCTCTCTGTTCTCTCTCTTGATACCAAACATCCGTATATTCTGCATACATAGAATCACAAGATAGGTTTCTCTATGTGTTCTCTATCTTGATGCTAAACAGGTTAGCTTCATAGATTCTCCACACTTCACTGTATAAACTTGATATACAGCTATTAAGATAGGTCTCTCCCTGTGCTCTCTGTTGATATCAAACATCCATAATATTCTGCACACTTCACTGTAATGGACTTGCAAGATAGGTATCTCTCAGTGTTCTCTATCTTGAGCTAAACATGTTAGCTTCATAGATTCTCCACACTTCACTGAATAGACTTGATATATAGCTCTAAAGGTAGGCCTCTCTCTGTTCTCTCTCTTGATACCAAACATCCGTATATTCTGCATACATAGAATCACAAGATAGGTTTCTCTATGTGTTCTCTATCTTGATGCTAAACAGGTTAGCTTCATAGATTCTCCACACTTCACTGTATAAACTTGATATACAGCTATTAAGATAGGTCTCTCCCTGTGCTCTCTGTTGATATCAAACATCCATAATATTCTGCACACTTCACTGTAATGGACTTGATATGATTCGAATGATAGGTTTCATTATGTGTTCTCTATCTTGATATTTGCCCTAATTTGGTCTATATGTTTCTCATTTTCCCCCCAAAAATCTTGTTATTTTGCCGTAAAGCTCATAACTTTTCTACACTTTACCCCAAAAAGATAATTTTTATATCACTGGATAGCCCTTCTAATTATCTATCTTTTGTACGTGCCAAAATTTTGAGTACTCTAAGTATTAGCAAGTTATGGTGATTTGAAGTGGTAAGGTTTGCGATCTTTCCTGGCGTTTTCCAGTTGCCAAAGCGGTGGCCTGCCAGTGAAAAACCACTACATTTATTGATAATCTGTTGACTTGTTGCAGATAAGGGCCTTCTCTATCAGTTGACAAAATCTGGGACTTTGGTCTTGTTAATTAGGGCAGTTATGAATTGTACTCTTACTTGATGCTAAACATGTTAGCTTCGTAGATTATCCACACTTCACTGAATAGACTTGATGTATAGCTATTAAGATAGGACTCTCTAAGTGCTCTCTCTTGATACCAAACATCCATATATTCTGCACACTTCACTGTATGGACTTGCAAGATAGGTATCTCTCAGTGTTCTCTATCTTGAGCTAAACATGTTAGCTTCATAGATTCTCCACACTTCACTGAATAGACTTGATATATAGCTCTAAAGGTAGGCCTCTCTCTGTTCTCTCTCTTGATACCAAACATCCGTATATTCTGCATACATAGAATCACAAGATAGGTTTCTCTATGTGTTCTCTATCTTGATGCTAAACAGGTTAGCTTCATAGATTCTCCACACTTCACTGTATAAACTTGATATACAGCTATTAAGATAGGTCTCTCCCTGTGCTCTCTGTTGATATCAAACATCCATAATATTCTGCACACTTCACTGTAATGGACTTGATATGATTCGAATGATAGGTTTCATTATGTGTTCTCTATCTTGATATTTGCCCTAATTTGGTCTATATGTTTCTCATTTTCCCCCCAAAAATCTTGTTATTTTGCCGTAAAGCTCATAACTTTTCTACACTTTACCCCAAAAAGATAATTTTTATATCACTGGATAGCCCTTCTAATTATCTATCTTTTGTACGTGCCAAAATTTTGAGTACTCTAAGTATTAGCAAGTTATGGTGATTTGAAGTGGTAAGGTTTGCGATCTTTCCTGGCGTTTTCCAGTTGCCAAAGCGGTGGCCTGCCAGTGAAAAACCACTACATTTATTGATAATCTGTTGACTTGTTGCAGATAAGGGCCTTCTCTATCAGTTGACAAAATCTGGGACTTTGGTCTTGTTAATTAGGGCAGTTATGAATTGTACTCTTACTTGATGCTAAACATGTTAGCTTCGTAGATTATCCACACTTCACTGAATAGACTTGATGTATAGCTATTAAGATAGGACTCTCTAAGTGCTCTCTCTTGATACCAAACATCCATATATTCTGCACACTTCACTGTAATGGACTTGCAAGATAGGTATCTCTCAGTGTTCTCTATCTTGAGCTAAACATGTTAGCTTCATAGATTCTCCACACTTCACTGAATAGACTTGATGTATAGCTATTAAGATAGGACTCTCTAAGTGCTCTCTCTTGATACCAAACATCCATATATTCTGCACACTTCACTGTAATGGACTTGCAAGATAGGTATCTCTCAGTGTTCTCTATCTTGAGCTAAACATGTTAGCTTCATAGATTCTCCACACTTCACTGAATAGACTTGATATATAGCTCTAAAGGTAGGCCTCTCTCTGTTCTCTCTCTTGATACCAAACATCCGTATATTCTGCATACATAGAATCACAAGATAGGTTTCTCTATGTGTTCTCTATCTTGATGCTAAACAGGTTAGCTTCATAGATTCTCCACACTTCACTGTATAAACTTGATATACAGCTATTAAGATAGGTCTCTCCCTGTGCTCTCTGTTGATATCAAACATCCATAATATTCTGCACACTTCACTGTAATGGACTTGATATGATTCGAATGATAGGTTTCATTATGTGTTCTCTATCTTGATATTTGCCCTAATTTGGTCTATATGTTTCTCATTTTCCCCCCAAAAATCTTGTTATTTTGCCGTAAAGCTCATAACTTTTCTACACTTTACCCCAAAAAGATAATTTTTATATCACTGGATAGCCCTTCTAATTATCTATCTTTTGTACGTGCCAAAATTTTGAGTACTCTAAGTATTAGCAAGTTATGGTGATTTGAAGTGGTAAGGTTTGCGATCTTTCCTGGCGTTTTCCAGTTGCCAAAGCGGTGGCCTGCCAGTGAAAAACCACTACATTTATTGATAATCTGTTGACTTGTTGCAGATAAGGGCCTTCTCTATCAGTTGACAAAATCTGGGACTTTGGTCTTGTTAATTAGGGCAGTTATGAATTGTACTCTTACTTGATGCTAAACATGTTAGCTTCGTAGATTATCCACACTTCACTGAATAGACTTGATGTATAGCTATTAAGATAGGACTCTCTAAGTGCTCTCTCTTGATACCAAACATCCATATATTCTGCACACTTCACTGTAATGGACTTGCAAGATAGGTATCTCTCAGTGTTCTCTATCTTGAGCTAAACATGTTAGCTTCATAGATTCTCCACACTTCACTGAATAGACTTGATGTATAGCTCTAAAGGTAGGCCTCTCTCTGTTCTCTCTCTTGATACCAAACATCCGTATATTCTGCATACATAGAATCACAAGATAGGTTTCTCTATGTGTTCTCTATCTTGATGCTAAACAGGTTAGCTTCATAGATTCTCCACACTTCACTGTATAAACTTGATATACAGCTATTAAGATAGGTCTCTCCCTGTGCTCTCTGTTGATATCAAACATCCATAATATTCTGCACACTTCACTGTAATGGACTTGCAAGATAGGTATCTCTCAGTGTTCTCTATCTTGAGCTAAACATGTTAGCTTCATAGATTCTCCACACTTCACTGAATAGACTTGATATATAGCTCTAAAGGTAGGCCTCTCTCTGTTCTCTCTCTTGATACCAAACATCCGTATATTCTGCATACATAGAATCACAAGATAGGTTTCTCTATGTGTTCTCTATCTTGATGCTAAACAGGTTAGCTTCATAGATTCTCCACACTTCACTGTATAAACTTGATATACAGCTATTAAGATAGGTCTCTCCCTGTGCTCTCTGTTGATATCAAACATCCATAATATTCTGCACACTTCACTGTAATGGACTTGATATGATTCGAATGATAGGTTTCATTATGTGTTCTCTATCTTGATATTTGCCCTAATTTGGTCTATATGTTTCTCATTTCCCCCCCAAAAATCTTGTTATTTTGCCGTAAAGCTCATAACTTTTCTACACTTTACCCCAAAAAGATAATTTTTATATCACTGGATAGCCCTTCTAATTATCTATCTTTTGTACGTGCCAAAATTTTGAGTACTCTAAGTATTAGCAAGTTATGGTGATTTGAAGTGGTAAGGTTTGCGATCTTTCCTGGCGTTTTCCAGTTGCCAAAGCGGTGGCCTGCCAGTGAAAAACCACTACATTTATTGATAATCTGTTGACTTGTTGCAGATAAGGGCCTTCTCTATCAGTTGACAAAATCTGGGACTTTGGTCTTGTTAATTAGGGCAGTTATGAATTGTACTCTTACTTGATGCTAAACATGTTAGCTTCGTAGATTATCCACACTTCACTGAATAGACTTGATGTATAGCTATTAAGATAGGACTCTCTAAGTGCTCTCTCTTGATACCAAACATCCATATATTCTGCACACTTCACTGTAATGGACTTGCAAGATAGGTATCTCTCAGTGTTCTCTATCTTGAGCTAAACATGTTAGCTTCATAGATTCTCCACACTTCACTGAATAGACTTGATGTATAGCTCTAAAGGTAGGCCTCTCTCTGTTCTCTCTCTTGATACCAAACATCCGTATATTCTGCATACATAGAATCACAAGATAGGTTTCTCTATGTGTTCTCTATCTTGATGCTAAACAGGTTAGCTTCATAGATTCTCCACACTTCACTGTATAAACTTGATATACAGCTATTAAGATAGGTCTCTCCCTGTGCTCTCTGTTGATATCAAACATCCATAATATTCTGCACACTTCACTGTAATGGACTTGCAAGATAGGTATCTCTCAGTGTTCTCTATCTTGAGCTAAACATGTTAGCTTCATAGATTCTCCACACTTCACTGAATAGACTTGATATATAGCTCTAAAGGTAGGCCTCTCTCTGTTCTCTCTCTTGATACCAAACATCCGTATATTCTGCATACATAGAATCACAAGATAGGTTTCTCTATGTGTTCTCTATCTTGATGCTAAACAGGTTAGCTTCATAGATTCTCCACACTTCACTGTATAAACTTGATATACAGCTATTAAGATAGGTCTCTCCCTGTGCTCTCTGTTGATATCAAACATCCATAATATTCTGCACACTTCACTGTAATGGACTTGATATGATTCGAATGATAGGTTTCATTATGTGTTCTCTATCTTGATATTTGCCCTAATTTGGTCTATATGTTTCTCATTTCCCCCCCAAAAATCTTGTTATTTTGCCGTAAAGCTCATAACTTTTCTACACTTTACCCCAAAAAGATAATTTTTATATCACTGGATAGCCCTTCTAATTATCTATCTTTTGTACGTGCCAAAATTTTGAGTACTCTAAGTATTAGCAAGTTATGGTGATTTGAAGTGGTAAGGTTTGCGATCTTTCCTGGCGTTTTCCAGTTGCCAAAGCGGTGGCCTGCCAGTGAAAAACCACTACATTTATTGATAATCTGTTGACTTGTTGCAGATAAGGGCCTTCTCTATCAGTTGACAAAATCTGGGACTTTGGTCTTGTTAATTAGGGCAGTTATGAATTGTACTCTTACTTGATGCTAAACATGTTAGCTTCGTAGATTATCCACACTTCACTGAATAGACTTGATGTATAGCTATTAAGATAGGACTCTCTAAGTGCTCTCTCTTGATACCAAACATCCATATATTCTGCACACTTCACTGTATGGACTTGCAAGATAGGTATCTCTCAGTGTTCTCTATCTTGAGCTAAACATGTTAGCTTCATAGATTCTCCACACTTCACTGAATAGACTTGATATATAGCTCTAAAGGTAGGCCTCTCTCTGTTCTCTCTCTTGATACCAAACATCCGTATATTCTGCATACATAGAATCACAAGATAGGTTTCTCTATGTGTTCTCTATCTTGATGCTAAACAGGTTAGCTTCATAGATTCTCCACACTTCACTGTATAAACTTGATATACAGCTATTAAGATAGGTCTCTCCCTGTGCTCTCTGTTGATATCAAACATCCATAATATTCTGCACACTTCACTGTAATGGACTTGATATGATTCGAATGATAGGTTTCATTATGTGTTCTCTATCTTGATATTTGCCCTAATTTGGTCTATATGTTTCTCATTTTCCCCCCAAAAATCTTGTTATTTTGCCGTAAAGCTCATAACTTTTCTACACTTTACCCCAAAAAGATAATTTTATATCACTGGATAGCCCTTCTAATTATCTATCTTTTGTACGTGCCAAAATTTTGAGTACTCTAAGTATTAGCAAGTTATGGTGATTTGAAGTGGTAAGGTTTGCGATCTTTCCTGGCGTTTTCCAGTTGCCAAAGCGGTGGCCTGCCAGTGAAAAACCACTACATTTATTGATAATCTGTTGACTTGTTGCAGATAAGGGCCTTCTCTATCAGTTGACAAAATCTGGGACTTTGGTCTTGTTAATTAGGGCAGTTATGAATTGTACTCTTACTTGATGCTAAACATGTTAGCTTCGTAGATTATCCACACTTCACTGAATAGACTTGATGTATAGCTATTAAGATAGGACTCTCTAAGTGCTCTCTCTTGATACCAAACATCCATATATTCTGCACACTTCACTGTAATGGACTTGCAAGATAGGTATCTCTCAGTGTTCTCTATCTTGAGCTAAACATGTTAGCTTCATAGATTCTCCACACTTCACTGAATAGACTTGATGTATAGCTCTAAAGGTAGGCCTCTCTCTGTTCTCTCTCTTGATACCAAACATCCGTATATTCTGCATACATAGAATCACAAGATAGGTTTCTCTATGTGTTCTCTATCTTGATGCTAAA
This sequence comes from Cladorhizidae sp. MBARI D1340-BT2, assembly GCA_028752905.1. NCBI lineage: Eukaryota > Metazoa > Porifera > Demospongiae > Poecilosclerida > Cladorhizidae > Cladorhizidae sp. MBARI D1340-BT2. Next base: position 2,138 of record JAQNBH010000253.1, on the reverse strand, counting down.
CAGGTTAGCTTCATAGATTCTCCACACTTCACTGTATAAACTTGATATACAGCTATTAAGATAGGTCTCTCCCTGTGCTCTCTGTTGATATCAAACATCCATAATATTCTGCACACTTCACTGTAATGGACTTGCAAGATAGGTATCTCTCAGTGTTCTCTATCTTGAGCTAAACATGTTAGCTTCATAGATTCTCCACACTTCACTGAATAGACTTGATATATAGCTCTAAAGGTAGGCCTCTCTCTGTTCTCTCTCTTGATACCAAACATCCGTATATTCTGCATACATAGAATCACAAGATAGGTTTCTCTATGTGTTCTCTATCTTGATGCTAAACAGGTTAGCTTCATAGATTCTCCACACTTCACTGTATAAACTTGATATACAGCTATTAAGATAGGTCTCTCCCTGTGCTCTCTGTTGATATCAAACATCCATAATATTCTGCACACTTCACTGTAATGGACTTGATATGATTCGAATGATAGGTTTCATTATGTGTTCTCTATCTTGATATTTGCCCTAATTTGGTCTATATGTTTCTCATTTTCCCCCCAAAAATCTTGTTATTTTGCCGTAAAGCTCATAACTTTTCTACACTTTACCCCAAAAAGATAATTTTTATATCACTGGATAGCCCTTCTAATTATCTATCTTTTGTACGTGCCAAAATTTTGAGTACTCTAAGTATTAGCAAGTTATGGTGATTTGAAGTGGTAAGGTTTGCGATCTTTCCTGGCGTTTTCCAGTTGCCAAAGCGGTGGCCTGCCAGTGAAAAACCACTACATTTATTGATAATCTGTTGACTTGTTGCAGATAAGGGCCTTCTCTATCAGTTGACAAAATCTGGGACTTTGGTCTTGTTAATTAGGGCAGTTATGAATTGTACTCTTACTTGATGCTAAACATGTTAGCTTCGTAGATTATCCACACTTCACTGAATAGACTTGATGTATAGCTATTAAGATAGGACTCTCTAAGTGCTCTCTCTTGATACCAAACATCCATATATTCTGCACACTTCACTGTATGGACTTGCAAGATAGGTATCTCTCAGTGTTCTCTATCTTGAGCTAAACATGTTAGCTTCATAGATTCTCCACACTTCACTGAATAGACTTGATATATAGCTCTAAAGGTAGGCCTCTCTCTGTTCTCTCTCTTGATACCAAACATCCGTATATTCTGCATACATAGAATCACAAGATAGGTTTCTCTATGTGTTCTCTATCTTGATGCTAAACAGGTTAGCTTCATAGATTCTCCACACTTCACTGTATAAACTTGATATACAGCTATTAAGATAGGTCTCTCCCTGTGCTCTCTGTTGATATCAAACATCCATAATATTCTGCATACTTCACTGTAATGGACTTGATATGATTCGAATGATAGGTTTCATTATGTGTTCTCTATCTTGATATTTGCCCTAATTTGGTCTATATGTTTCTCATTTTCCCCCCAAAAATCTTGTTATTTTGCCGTAAAGCTCATAACTTTTCTACACTTTACCCCAAAAAGATAATTTTTATATCACTGGATAGCCCTTCTAATTATCTATCTTTTGTACGTGCCAAAATTTTGAGTACTCTAAGTATTAGCAAGTTATGGTGATTTGAAGTGGTAAGGTTTGCGATCTTTCCTGGCGTTTTCCAGTTGCCAAAGCGGTGGCCTGCCAGTGAAAAACCACTACATTTATTGATAATCTGTTGACTTGTTGCAGATAAGGGCCTTCTCTATCAGTTGACAAAATCTGGGACTTTGGTCTTGTTAATTAGGGCAGTTATGAATTGTACTCTTACTTGATGCTAAACATGTTAGCTTCGTAGATTATCCACACTTCACTGAATAGACTTGATGTATAGCTATTAAGATAGGACTCTCTAAGTGCTCTCTCTTGATACCAAACATCCATATATTCTGCACACTTCACTGTAATGGACTTGCAAGATAGGTATCTCTCAGTGTTCTCTATCTTGAGCTAAACATGTTAGCTTCATAGATTCTCCACACTTCACTGAATAGACTTGATATATAGCTCTAAAGGTAGGCCTCTCTCTGTTCTCTCTCTTGATACCAAACATCCGTATATTCTGCATACATAGAATCACAAGATAGGTTTCTCTATGTGTTCT